>JAGFBS010000065.1:0-176918 GCA_018397855.1 Boletus reticuloceps
CTCGAGGATGAGCCTGGCCTTCGACACACATCTCTCCACATGTGATTCATTTCTTCACCCAACCCAGATGAGTGTTCTTCTTTGAGCATCATCACACTCATTGTCCTCATCATCGTGTTAAGAGCAAAAATGCTAATGGAAGTGGACTAGCACTTGCAGGGTCAACTCAGGACAAACCAACTCTGGAGTCCACAGTGAGTAACCAAAGAATACAATGTGGCGCTCCAGGGAGTAACCGTGCTTCAAGGTAAACAACCATAAACAGATCAGCCACAATAGACTGAGATATGTGAAGGTAAAGTTCTGTATGGGTATAGACACCACAACAAGCTAAAGAGAAGCTGAAAAGTGTAGATAAGTAAAGTGGCCATGGAGAACAACATGGTCATGGTTAGAACACCATATGATCTATGAATGAGGTGTGAAATCACCAAAACTAACACATCACTACAATGCTCTTCATGTACTTGGCATATTCCTCTGTCCACATCAGCAAGTCAGTATCAATGTATTTCCATTTGTCGCCACTTCCAAGTGTTTTCTTGTAGACACTGTTGATTTGTTTGCATAGTTCGTCGTTGATAGCACTTTTCAACAGTGTGGCAAGTTTGAGTGATTGAATGCAATCCATTAAGTATTGGTTGGCTGCCTTCTTCACAGCCTCGCTGCTTGTCAACATTGTTGTGACCTCTTGATCTTCATGTCATCCCACTCAATGTCATTGACACAAAGTTGAAGTCGATATTCGAGGAATATGACGACTGCAGCAAGTAACTGTTGCGATGTCAGTGCTCATGTTGACGCTCTAAAAGGAGGTCATTTGTCAGACACATCATCTTGAAGATGGTGGAATGGATGTAGTGAGTCTCATTCATATCAATGATTGTCTCCATCAGCTTGCAAACATAAACTTGCTGTAGAAGTGTCACAATCTTGTATCCCGGCGACTGTGTGCACAATCCTGGCACAACCTCACAATCAGTCCATTTCTTACCACGTGACACCATGATCAGGTAAGTTTGGATGATTACTTCTTCCACACTCTCAGCATAAGAGTAGAGACATTGGTTGGTCGAGAGGTGGTACCCAACAGTGTCTCCATGAGATTTGATTAACACTGTTAGTGCATACAGTACTGTTAGTCAAATATGTAGCGAGGTCTAGAGCTGGAGCTCTTATGTGACATTGACACATGCTTGAGCTCCACTTATGCAATGATCAACTTGTTGGAACAATAACACAGAGTCACGCATTTTAACCCTTGAGAATTGGAATATACACATTCTTTATAAGGCATGATCTTATGTTTTCTCCTCTTTCCTCTTAACCTGTTACATCAGTGTTAAGAGTCAGCACTCATTTTTATCCTGCCATTTACAAACTGTCTCATTGATGTTTCATCTCTAGGATGATAGAGAGCAATCATCTGTGAACCATCCAGGAAATCCTCAGTGATTGTGCTCATAGGACAATGAAATGGTTGTCCCAACAACAGATCAAAGTTGGCATGTGCAAAAGACCTTCACTTGGACCAATACTTCACCTGCACTGAAGTCCAATGCAAGGTTCTCCAGCAGACCAATTTGTCTCATCAATGCTGGTGTTTGCTGACAATATTTTCATTGTGCTGTCTGACTGGATAGGCAATACAAGCCCCTCCAATATGCATTTTGGCATAGTGACAATCTTGGATCTGGAATTCAGGATGCCTCACAGAGTATGTCCAGATTCACCAACCTTAGTTTCCATTGCTGGAAGTGGCAAGTTATGATGAGTGACCAATAAGTCCTTCATCATTCTGGTGCCAGTGGATCTGATCACCAAAGTTATGATCAACAGTGGATGGTCACATCCAGCAAGCTTGTTGACCTGGATTGAATGAGATGAGGTATTAGTAACACATTTAACTGACCTGAGGTCACAGAATTCCTTCCAGAACTCTACAAATAGGTCTTTCACAGATACCGGGATAGTACTGTCCAGTACCCGATCTAGTACTCATTGAGGTGGGGAATCATCGTCCAAAGGGAACAAATGCTTATATTACGTTGTGGGAACCAATGATGAGTTTGCTGGAGATACATGTGGGGTATTGTAGTTGGGGATGGTCAGACATTGCTGGACCCAGATGTTCTGGTAGCAGATGTTGACACTATGGCTGGTGTTGGTTTTGATGTCAACTGTAGGACTAAGACAGTTTAGCTTTGTCTCGAGAAGATGAACTGAGGTGAATGGACAATTGTCTGACACTATATTTAGCGTCATGTGCAAAGAAGCAGAACCATCGGGCTGAGAATCAGGACAAGAACTGAAGTGTTTTGATAAGAGTAACAAGCTGAACAAATGGGCTGATAACAAGATAAGTGAGAGATTCCAACTGGCATGGGCAAAGGATCTTTCTGCATCTGTGGGGAGATAATTTCTTCCAAGATGGTAGCCACTCTAGAATTCAACTTCTTTCAAGGCGGCATATGAACACCATTAAACTGAACATGCTTGCCTTTGTCCTTGTCTGCTTTGTCCACTTGGAAGGTTGCCCGAGCCTGGGCAATGTATGGCTGGAATTCTATGTCAGTGTCTACAGAAGGCTCCTCACATTCAACCTTGAGGCAACTCAGATGATGCTATCTGTGTATATATGAGACAATGCTGGGTTGTAAACACAATCTGGGAGACCATACCACAAGAAAAGTTCTTTGATCTCAGGTTGATGGGTACATGAGTATAAATACATCAGAGTGAATAATACAAGGGACTGACAGTGAGCATGGCAGGACAATTGATTCCCTGGAGCATGGATGGATCTAACATCAGACCTTAGAACAGTTGGAATTGTGTTGAATACCATCAAACTAACAACAATATACATCACTTGGTACCATAACAATACTGATATGTTAATAATATATACAGAAATTTCATAGGAGTGCTCATTCAATTACCAATACCAGAATCCACCTTTTCTCTCCATGCCATCTTACAAACAGGTATAGTCTATGAAGTGAAAGTCGCACAACCAATTTACAGGTACGTACCACACACAGGAGAAGAATTGATGCTAACCATTCCATATAAACATGTCCAAGAAACCTCCTTATCTCCCCTGATTCTCAATTACACACTCATATTTGTCTTGCACCCGCCTTGTTTTGGAACATCACATGGGTTGTGGCTCAGCAGACTATACACCAGAATCCTGCTGGAGATGACCTATCACATATCTGAGTGTCATCAACCCTTCTTTTTCTGCTTACCTCAGTGCTTACATTGCATTCCATCAGAACAACTGGACAGCTCGAGAGGAGCTGCTGCTTTCCTCTGAATACATCTTCTAAGAAATGCCTCTATCATAGGCATGCTCTTGCAGTACAATCCACACAAAAGCTATTGATCATGTCTGAAATCATTATCGAGTCCATTGAATGTCAGTTCCCAATACACACCGGCCATTTTGAGTGTGAAAGAGATACCTTAGGTTTCCCTGAAATGTCAACTGGTCTGGAAGTTCTATGTAGATGATGTCATATGCTCTCAATAAAATAATTTTATCTTGAATGATATCTTTTTCTTTATCGAGCAAGTTAGGCAAATGAACCATTCCCTTAAGATTTCTGTGCTCCTAACCTTTTTACAATCAGACACCCTTTCATCCTCCCTTCTCTATCCATCTAATAAATAAATAAACCAAAGATCTGAAAAGGTTTTTCAGTGTTTTAAGCTGTGCTCTTTCCAGGATGGCCATTCCCTGGCTCGATACTACCTATGCAAAGAGGGCAGAGATGGTGGTAACACAACTATGGGAACTGTAAGTGAGTGACAGAGCAAGATTTACAATGTTGGAGATGAGCAGTGCTCCAAGTGGACCAATGGGCTGTTTGAGAGCACTTCACATCCCCACTCGAGATGTGGATCAAGATCAACCACCCAAAGCTTCATTGGACTTGGCCTGATGGCATTGCTGAGCAGCCATAACCTGTAGGAGATGAACCACCTGTTATGGATCATCTAGAAGGTCCACTTGCAATCAATACTCACCTACTCCCTATGGTCATCAGATGACCCAGCACTTATTGAACTTGATTCTTATTATTTGCAGGCCTCCCATGACAGCTGGTGAGAGAAAAAAACTAGGGTTAACAGTTTGCAATGTTCAAAACCAAGATCCTGAAGGCATTGTGCTGTTAGCTGAAGGCACTCTAGTGACCAAGACTATTATTATAGCATCAAAGAACCATAGTCAGGGATGAGGTCTATTAGTTGTTAAGCTTTGCAAATATAGAATGGAGATAAGAGATGATAATTTCATTCCTCCTCCCATACCTGATGATGGTGTTGGTTGAATCCACCTAGCCGTATTAAGCAGTGGCAGATGGAAAGATTTGATGCAAGTGATGAAACTGTATACCTAATTGTTGTTCAGTTTCATGGCTGATGTTGTCATTGTATACTGATTCAGATCATGTGGGTTACTTATCTATAGTAGGATGCCTTTATTGTCACACACCTTCATGTACCCAACTCACAAGTTCATGAATGATAGAACTCGGGTAGAGCATGAGTGCTTGGTGTATATGTCAACAATGAGAAGGCAGGATGTTGTAACCAGGATATATGACCTTCATACCTTGCCAAAGTGGTGCCAAAGGCTGATGATCAACAGGAGAGGACAACATACATAACAAGCAGAGAAGCTAGCAATGACCAGCATCCACCATGATGAGTCAAAGGCTGAGGAAAATGTGTATGATGACAGCATGAGGAACTGGCAGTTGTCTGAATCCACCTTTTGAATATTGTAAGCTAATAACTTCTCAGGAGAATTACAGTCAAGTTGTGAGAGGCAGGCAGACCACACAGGTAGATTGTTATGGTGGCATGCAGGTCGTGATTGGCTGGCCCACTTATCTGAGTTCCCAGAGCACACATTTTGTTTGTAGCACAATGCTAAGCTGACTGCTGTATGTAGGTCACTAGATATTCCACACCTGACAGGCCAGCCACTGTGCCATTGAATGGGACCTTAGAATGCTGCTAGATGAGAGTTATCACTATCATGAAGACATGTTGGAAAAGTCATGCAGAGTCTGCCAGGCTAATCTCAAGATGGAGAGTGAGAACGATGACCTCTTGTGGATGGTTGCATGAGCAGAGTGTGAAAGTGTAATGCTTACTGATGCAATAGAGGCCACAAGGACGATGGCCAAATTGCTCACCTGAGGACAGGAGATGGTACGCATACTAGATACTCACTTCTGAACTGCATGCAGAACGATGTTGAGTGATGTAAGTCTATGGGCACCTGTCACACCAGCGCTGACATCTCAAACAATATTCAGATTTCAGATGACAGTGCATTTGAGCCCTTTCTTGTGTCGCAATGCAGCAATAATACAGAGTGTCAGTGACATGATACTGGTGGAGTGACTGTTGAACCTTCTGGCAACCTGAAGCCTTCACAAACTGTTATCGCCTTTTTGCCTTGTCGAATTCCCACCCAGTTCAACAATCCTTATCCCTTCTGCATGCATGACTCACTCCAATTCGGCAATTGGAAAAGGCAAAAAGAGGTACTTGTTCACACAGTATGCATCTGGGTTGTTATTCTCATACATCAACAATGGTATGCATCTGCTTATTGTGATGGGGGAGAACCAAAGCAAGGGGTATCTCCATGCTATTCTTTATGCTATCGATGTCAGAATCTTCTCCAGATCCAAATCTGCCCCACTCTGGACTAGAATAACGTGCAAGCCTCTCTTGTCACAACATGAACTCATTATCATGTTTCATAGTTGGTGCAACAATGTTCCTCATCTTGGAAATATAACTATTTTAACACAGTAATATTCAATGTTGCCTCTGTATGGTTGCAATCTGGGCTCTTGCTGATCTCATCACACCTGCTGAGTTGATCTCATTCGTCGGGTCATTCCATTGGAGTACTCTAACTTATTTTCAATCCAGTACCACCCCATAGTCAAAGACCTTGCTTGGTGGAGCAAGAAATTTCTTGCATATGTACAGTACATAATTGTTAAGAGCAAAAATGCCAATTGAAGCGGACAAGCCACTTGCTCTGGAGTCCACAGTGAGTAACCATGATGATATTGAGAGGGATAATAGTGTTCTACAGACCTGGAGTCCACAGTGAGTAACCAAAGGATACAATGTGGCGCTCCAGAGAGTAACTGCGCTTCAAGGTAAATAACCATAAATAAATCAGCAACAATAGACAGAGATATGTGAAGGTGAAGTTCTATATGGGTAGAGACACCACAACAAGCCAAGAGAAGCTGAAAAGCGGTAGGTAAGTAAAGTGGCCATGGAGAACAACATGGCCATGGTTAGAACATCAAATGATCTATGAATGAGGTGCGAAATCACCAAAACTAACATATGGTTGTTTACGTTACTCCCTGGAGCACCACATTGTATCCTTTGGTTACTCACTGTTGACTCCAGAGTCATCCTGAGTTGATCCAGCAAGTGGCTAGTCCGCTTCCATTCACATTTTCGCTCTTAATAGAATTCATGGAATCACTGGTAGGATATTGTGAGTGGTGAGCTAACTGAGACTCTTGAACAGGTCTTGCATCTCTATGTGGTGCCCAAAATTTGGAAGCTACTGCCTTTGATTATGGGAATCAAGAGTTTGATCTTGTGCCCAAGTTCTACTTCATGCTGAGATATATCTATTAGTCACAGTGTGGACTTTCATAGGGTTCGCTACTCAAACTGTCCAGGCCTCATATTTGTTGCCCTTTCTGCAAACCTTACATAATTAGCCCTTAGAAGTCTACTTTTGTTGTATACCTATTGAACAAGTACTGGAATTCATAATAATCTTGGTGATGCAGAAAAACAATATCTTGATTATTCGATGGAGATGTAGAGGAAGATAGGTAGCACAAGTTGATGACAACTTATACTTATTCTCAAAGAGACACTGTTACACATTTGTAAGTCCTTGATTGTTCTTGTCTTTTCACACTTGAAACAATAGAACATTCAAGTAATTCCAGGAGAGGCCAAGATCATGATAGTCATCAGGGACTGGTCTGGAACATAAGTATTAACATGGATGAACCTTGTTGGAGAAAGCATTAGAAGTTACAAAGTTAAGCAAACACAAGATGAGAGCCATGAGGGTCTGATCTCACATAGGAACTATCAAGTCATATGTGGGTACCTTGGTCGTGTCCCAGTCACCCTCCCAACAGAAACAGCCCTCATCACACTTCTTCATCACATAAAACATCACAGCATCCCTCAGCTTCTCCAATGCCAGGACCCTTCTTCTAAAGATTCCCTCACTTTCCCCCAATTCCTCCTGTAATGCCTGCCTGACCCAGGAAACACAGTTTCAGGTGGGCAAATCTGACCTGACCTCAATGTTGCGCAGAGCATCTGGCAGACCAGTAGTGTTTACTATCTTGGTGATGCAGATCAAGACTGGATCCAGTAGGGGCAAGGCTGATGCTATCAACCAACTTGTATACTTACCTCTGCTGGTCAGGGTGATATTTTTCACATGCATTTGGATGCTGCATGACTCATCCTCCTCCTTCTTTGGAGCTATCATGATGGCCCAATGGTATCTTGAAGGTCCATCAAGTTGCTGCTGTGATCCACAACTTGTGGGATGATCAGGTCTTTCTGGAGTCCATGAGTGGCTTGGGCAATTTGTGAGAATTGAAAGGCAGGTGACTCAGGATTGTTAGTTTCAGATTGCATGTAGAATCAGCCAGGAATGATGGGTGATATATTTGTCCTCACCTCTGGACATTGTTGGGGCACTACCACCTGCATGCAGAGCAATGTAAAGCCAATCCTTGTTGGAGAAGACATGTGGAGGTTTCTGTTAGTTTTGGTTATTTTGCATCTCATTCATAGCTCATTTCGTGTTCTAACCATGGCCATGTTGTTTTCCATGGCCACTTTACTTACCTACCACTTTTCAGCTTCTCTTTAGCTTGTTGTGGTGTCTCTACCCATACAGAACTTCACCTTTGCATATCTCAGTTGATTGTGGCTGATCTGTTTATGGTTGTTTACTTTGAAGCACAGTTACTCTCTGGAGCGCCACATTGTATCCTTTGGTTACTCACTGTGGACTCCAGAGTTGTCCTGAGTTGACCCTGCAAGTGGCTAGTCCGCTTCCATTAGCATTTTCACTATTAACAGTTTCAAGTTGGACACAGGAAATAATTGATGGCAATATGGTGGAACAGAGCAGGAGTAGCATTGTAGATTGTAGATGGATTCAATAAGATGATGATGATCAGGTCTGGTCAGATTTGGTCACAATTTGCATGGAAACACATAGGAAAGTGAACAGACTCAACAGTTTTGTTTTCACTTTCATTCATGGTTACTTTCCTTGCCTTGTGTTGGAAAATTCATAGCTAGTGGTCATGTGATTCTTTCTCATCTGATGACCATGAAATCCTTAACTTGGTCCTGGTATGATTTTTCCAACACTTTACTGATAAATATTCACTTTTGTCTAGTTTTGACTCTTGCTGTGGTCGGTTTGTTCCTGTCTTGTGGTAACATTGTAGTCCTACATTTCCTCCCTAATGATCATCATGGTCAGATTCCTTGATTTGGTCTGATATCCCAGGGTCATGTAACATTAGAAAAGTCATTCTGAAAGTCCTCAAACATTTGCTGGATGTTGGATTTTCCAGGCATTATGATATTGGGTTTCTGGTGGTGGTTGAGATTACAGATTGTCATGTTGCTTGATACTCACCAAAATGTTGCTCTTTTTTACAATTACTTTCCTAGATGTCACCATGATCCTAGTCTAGAGACTGAGAACGTGAGCCATCAGTGTGTTGCACTCAGACAAACATGTGGACCACTTATATTCTTCTTTCCCTTGCTCTTCTTTGCCACTTTGCCAGTGCTTGTGCTTAGGCCTTTGTCCTCATCCTGTATATTTCTGTTGACCATCATATGTGGTGATGACCACACAGAATACTTGCCACCATATCATAGTCAGACTTGTAATCCTCTGCCTTATCTCACATCTCTGAGGTCTAGTGAGATGTGCAATTGGGGTGATGAAATATATTCTTTCAACATTCATGTCCTTGTCAGTGGACTGTGTAATTTGTGTGAGCTACCGGTATGCCATGCCCATAATGTCAGACAAAATTTACTTTGATTGCAGCCTTGCCTTGCCCTTGTCCTCCTGGGGCTTGGACTTCTGCACCTTCTTTAAGATGCATGAGTAATGTATGACATTGATCTGAGACATGATTTTACCACAGGTTCATTCTTGCCTTGATTAATGGTGGACTTGCCCCAATTACCTCTTTTGGACTTGGGCTTCTGTATTTCCTTGAGATGCATGAGTAGTGTAAGACTTTGATATGAATATGATTTACCACAGGTTCTTCCTCCTCATCTTAATTGGCAGTAGCAATGGCCTGGTTGGACTTCTGTAGAGGCCCTGCATAAGCTGCTGGCTGGTGTGTTGCACTGTTTACCTGACTTACCTGGGTCTTCTGTTGAACAACAAGTCAGTATTATCATGCACCAAGCTAGTGATAAAACAACATGCCACTTACCTGCCTGGGTTTCACCTTGGGTGCCTCCTTGTTGCAAATCTTGGCAATCTTTCACTTAGTGGGCTGTGTATGCATTAGTCTTGAAATAATTACATGATTTATACATGTACTGCTGTTTTTTTGGCTTGAAAAGTCTGCATAGAAACCTGAGATGTCAGTGGATGGTACTTAGCACAGCCACTCACCACATTCAGGGCACCTTTCAAGTTTGTTGTCTATTATAAATGGCAAAAACATTGGTTGCCGGTATATCAGAATCCTTGCTATATACAGATTGGTTGAGCTAGTGGGTAATGAGGAAACAAAGTGAGTGATGGTGAAATGGACATACAGCTGGGTTTGACATTGTTTACAGTTGTTTGTTTGATTTACAAATGGGGAAGATGGTTGATGGTTAAGTTATGTTTAAATATAGCCACACACATTGGATTGCTTTTATATTTATGACCCTCTGGGCACCCCTGGACTCCATTTGTTTATATTTGTTGTTCGAGGCTGTTCATTGAAGCTACACAATAAGATGCTTATCTTACACTCAAGCCATACAAAACACGGTCCCAGGAACGCAAACCAGTCTACATACACTTCTGTCTTTTTATTGTTCTTCTCTTCATTGTGGATCATTGACAATGTTGATCAGCAGGTGCTCGCTAGATGATGATGGTTAGTAAAGTATTTCCAGCAGGTTGGTGCACTAACCTAGGAATGACGATGGTGGGAGCTTCGGTACGTCACACGGTTTCACCATTGCATTGGGTGTTGCTTAAGTGCCATTCAACATCTTTTTTTTCTACCGGGAATTTCTGAACGTTGTTGCGGAAAGGCTGTTCTGGTGCAAGTGAAGCCAACAGACAGCCAGAGTCTGTTAAGCTTCTTAGCATACTGGGGCATTGGGAATACATTGTACAGCAATGTCCTGCTCCAGTGGTCATTTGGTCGGATAGCCATAGGTGGGTCGGTCCAGTAAATTGAACCCCTCTTGTGAAGTACTTCACATACAATTTCAGGGTTCACCATGTGGCGTGTGATTGGAAGAAAACAGAGGGGTTTGGCATGGAGATGTATTTGGCTGTCGTTGTTGGGAAGGCAGCGAAAAGGCTGTTCACTGAGATGTAGTTCATGATGATGGTCGAATGAAACTGGAAGATAGGCGCCACCGGCGAGGAGCTACGGGAAACGACAAGGTTGATGGTGTGCCCCTTACTCCATAACTTCACAATGCTGAAAATCTCGCTCAGAGAGTATTCACTAACATTGGGTTTACTTTCTTCGACAACATGATAACCTTGTTTTTGTAGCTCTGCTTTGACCGCTGGCAATTGTGCTTGGATTGTGTATAAGTCAAGGTCATGTACATTCCAGGGTACCTGACCAGACCCGAAAATAAACTGCAGGGTGAATGAACCAGAGATGATGGTTCGCGTGCTCCTCATGCATGCAATGAATTGGGCCGGCTGAGGGAGGAAGTCATGTAAACTTTCTGTAAGACACCTACAAAGGTATGCCCGTATTTTTGTGTTGAGGTAGCGGCAGGTAGAGGCTAATGCCAATAGAGTGATGACGTCGAGGAAGACATACAGATGTAGCTGTTCATATATGAGTGTTGGACGTAGGAATAAAAAGGTGTCGGTGAGGGGCAGATTGTTGTTCATGGTGGGTGGTGGTGGGAAGAAGGTGAGGCATGAGGAGCTCCTATGGTGAGGCTAGAGAAGCTCCTAATGGGTACTCTTTTTTTAATACTTTTTTTCGCAGCCTATTGTGGACCAGCTTCATCCTCACGCTTTATCACAATGGATTTTGAGATGACAACTAACTATTCTGTTTTAGTTTTCTTACACACTGATCTGGATAACAAGGGATTCGTGTCAGTGGAGAAGGATCCGGTGCTGTCCGGCCTGCCCAAGAACTTTCACGAGATTGAACACACCTACTTTGGCTGTCACGAGGTGAACTGGAAGATACCACGAGTGCCTGGTGGATCATGATGACGATGAAGCAATGTTTCTTACAATTTGGGACAAGACTTTGCAAGAAGGTCCTGCTGGAATTTTCCCCCTATTTGGTGGTGAAGATGGGATCTGTAACTGGTCCGGTGTTGTCGATGATAACAGACAACATGTCCGATGTGAATCACATCATTCATGGGTAAGCTTTCAGTATTCAATTACTTGGTTCATTCTTACTGTTTTATAAGTTTACATTCGGCATTGCGAGGCAAAGCGGTCACACCTTTTGCGATTCTTGCACCTAGGGTCGTTAATTGTCTCAGCTTGGGACCACAAGTCACAGGTGGTTTCTGTGCTTGCCACGTGTTCGAGGCAGCTGGTGGCAATTTTCGCATCAGAAATTGCACTGATTTCTTTCCGATCATGATAATTGTTGACAACCGCATGTTCTCATTCTCTGCATTGAATAGAGTTATTCATATTCTTTGCATCTTTGAAGGTATTGCAGTACATGAGCCTGCGAGCACCTCCTATCTCTTTTTAGCGCTACGTGATGATTATAGTCCCAGAGATTTCATGGTGGATGATGTGCCATATGCAGTGCTGGCATTCAAGACGTAAGTATTCTTGCCTTTATCATGTGGTGCATCATCGCTAATTTTGTCTAGCATACTAAGCGACAATGCTCCGACTTTGGTTTGATGATGAGTTGAATATGTCAAGGGCAGAAGTGAAGATGTTAAAGAACTGTCCAAGCAATGTCATTAGGTTGGTGTAAAGCTGATGCAGAACGATAATGTGTAGTGGTTTGATGGCAATATTAAATTCATTGTGTTTTAGCCAGTGAGAATGTGAGATGTCATTAATGTGTTTTGGAGGAAGCCATTTCATTTGGACGCAAGTGGAGTACAGTCAAGTGTGAATTTAAGATGGTCACAATATAGCATGGATAATCAAATCTCGAGGTCATTGATCTCGTCCGCAGCTTCTACTACAGGCATTTGTTCATGTTTGTCAGCTGGGTTCAGCAAGTAGATCATGATGAGCTCCATTTGCACGTGCTGAACAGTCCATCTGTTGTGTTCGTCTTTAGTGCAGTACTTCAATAACTTGGTTTCTAGAAGAACCAAATCGTTCTTCTTAATATCCGCGACGGAGTGGAGATTCATCTCCATTTTGTTCTTCAACACTTCGGTCACGTCATAGACCTCGCTAAATAGCTCCTTTATAACAGAAAATTATGTCAATGACAGGTTGTCGACAGAGTATGTAAGGATGCTTACAGGAGCTGACAACTCCTTGT
Organism: Boletus reticuloceps; assembly: GCA_018397855.1. Taxonomy (NCBI): domain Eukaryota; kingdom Fungi; phylum Basidiomycota; class Agaricomycetes; order Boletales; family Boletaceae; genus Boletus; species Boletus reticuloceps. The sequence continues at coordinate 12,828 of JAGFBS010000065.1, forward strand.
CGCTTTGCAATTTAACGGCATGAACTACCTTAAGTCCGTCCTCAACGTCTGTGCGGTGATCATTTGTTTCAACATTTTATCTGAGCAAGATCACTCACTTAGAGGTGGTACAGAAAAACCAAGTATCAATTTTGCCGTTTGTTCCGTGAGGGCGTTAGAAAGTGGTGCGATCGTAATGGACCCCTGTCGTTTGGGAACACCTCGCCTGTGGAACCATGTCGAATGACATGTCCTACACTCCAGATGAACAGAGTCCAAAGGCAAGACTGGCCAGTCCGAAGGTCCAGAGCGGAGCGGAGCTAGCAAAGACCGGAGTAGACCGGAGCTCAGTCGATGCCAAAGAGGACAGAACGACTTAGTATTTACCTAGCAAAGACCAGAGTAGACTGGAGCTACAGCTATGAGTACAGGCATGAATACTAGATGTAAGAGACTTACCTCGGTTGATGCCAAAGAGGACAGAACGACTGAGGTGCTATAGTATGAAGAGGAGGGTTTATATAGTGTATGGTAAAGGGACACTCGTACCTCAATTAGTAGGGTAAGCGCAAGGATCACGCCACACAATATAGTGATACATACGCGCTCTGGAGTCTCAGAGATATGAACTCCGGAGATTGGACAAGTCTGTTACGAGTCCCCATGTCCGGAGGAGTCTCTGGACTTCGGACCTGGTGATATTTTGTCACAGATGATGATCGGTTTGTTAGTCGTAGGAATGCATAACACAAATCGATGGTTCTCAAATGGCTGAAATGCTCCCCAGGTTCCCATAGGTGGTAACCGACCTATCGCATAAATGTTCGCCTTGTCATTGATGAAGGTTGTCAAAGCTTTAACTCTCCTGTGGAGCTGGTAGTCAGTACTGCAACAGTACTGCAACATGAACTAGGAGATGTCAATACTTGACGAGACTTTCGTCGTAGCGAGCCACTTGTTGCTTATCGACGAAGATTGTGGTAGGTAGCGGAACGATGCTTTGAACGGTTGTTTTTGCAGGAATTGTTGTCGTTTTGGGTTTGATGGTCACTTTGCGTATTTCAATGTTCTTCGTCTGCGCCACAGTTGATTCAGTGTGAATCATCTCCTTGCTTTTAACCCTCGATGCTTTTTCGGTCATCGCTGCCAGCAAAGGTTCTCCCCCTTGAATGGTTACGTCAATCATATAACCCATCTTGAACTATGTAGTTATTCACTTACCCACATTACTTGAAGTATTCGTTGATTTGTCGACATCATTAGTTTCACGTCTCTGAGTAGCTTTTGTTGACATGTTTGAACAGCCTTCCTCCTTGTCGGAGGCTAAAGGTGTGAGACTGCCATCTCTGTCGATGTGTTGAAGATCAGAATGACTAGTAGTCTTGGAATGTGAGGTTGGGTCAATAGTTGTAATTACCTCTTCTGTCCTCAATAATACTGAACGGAGTAAGTTTTGCTCTGTGTGTGTCATCGTGAACAATACCTTTGTCGTTTGGTGACATGCTGGTCCGCAGCACGGGAGTCAGTACGCTTCGGCATTAGGAGTGTCAGGTGGTTGAATGAGAAGATAAAACCCCTTAAACATTGATGACAGACAAGTGTGGCGTGTAGTCACATGGTCACAGCACCGTGACTCGTCGTATCGTGTGGCATGTTGAACCATGCTGCTCTTCATTGGTCTAGAGCACTTATACGGGCCAGCTCATTTTGAAGGTCTTTCTTCAATTCAGCAAAAATGCGATGTGGCGAGAATGGTCTGAGGATTGCTAATCGTGATAACCCTCTTGCACGGGATAACATCATGTAGCCGTTTTGTGTTCCTCTTGCACTCGCAAGGTCCACAACAACGTTGTCCATAGACGATCCTTGGACTTTGTAGTCAGTAAACGCCCATGCAGGCACCAGTGGAATTTGTGCACGTGGGACCCTAACTGGCATTGATGCGCTAGGCTTGTATTGAAAGTTTATCATAGTAGGAGAGATGGGTATCACAGAGTCGTCCAGTCCTGTGAGGTGAAGAGGCGAGTACATGATTTTCACATAAACACATACTGCCTCCCGTCCTTCTGGAGTTGAATGATATACAATGTCAAGGCCGGTACCTTGAGAGAAAAAATGATAAGTGTTGTGTGGTCATTCAGCGAACATCATGATACCTTGTGATCCGTTCACTACTTTCCCTTCCATCGCAATATTTTTGGTTACCATTACTGGCATACCCGGTACTAGAGTTAGATGCTCAATGGCCTCCTTCAATTCCTTGACGAGGGCGTGTGAAAGTCGGATTCGATCTTGACCACGGATAACTTTCTGTCCGATTCTATCTACAGCCAAGTAGATCTCGTAGTCCTGTTCAGTCTCTCAAGCGAACTGAACTGTTTTCATTTCATTAAAAAGGTCTCGGAGTTGATGGGTACTGAATATGACGGGAGTGTTACACAATGATGCGTGTTGTTCTGTGTGATTGTTTTTCACCTTGTCTAAACAACCTTGAGGACATCATAGTGTTGCCACGACTCAGCTTGGCTTGGCTCAGCTCAACTCATGCCGACTTTGCTGTCAGCTAGACTAACTGTTTACAGTAAGCCATTGCTATCCGGCTTAGCTCAACTACATTAACTGTCACAGCCAGTTATAGCTGAAGTGCAGCTAGAACCGACTAGAACATGTGGTTAGCCAGTTGCAGTTGGTTTCATGACTGGCACACTGCGGCAAGAGTTGCGAGGCTGGAGTACAATTGCATACATACAAAGCAATAAGTCCTAGTAATTGTACCAACAGAATCATAGTATGTGGTGGCAGCACACGGCACACACGGTTGAACAATCAACACATCAGGACAGCCAGCATCACATTGATGTTCTGGTGGACGCTACGGTCGTAGTCTCATACTACGCCGAAGTGGTACAGATCCTGGTGTAGCAAGTGAATCACGCCTTTGCATGGACCTCTTTTACTACATGGAACAATGTTAGAGTACCTTTGCTATGATATGATCATTGTTATTTACCGTCGGTAAGGTGTCCCCTCAATTGCCTTGCTCTCCATCTTGTTGTCTGGAGCAAAAATGATGGGTTTGGGTGATGGTGCATCGGGCATTGAAATAGGGCTATAGGAATCAGGGATAGGGAGTAATGATGGCACATCTGTGGGGGTTGTTGTGTTCTCGAGAATGGTGCGAAGGTAGGAGTAATTGGGCCTTTGCGTGAAGGCGAGATTGCATGCATGATTGAGTATTGTGGTGAGTACAATAGGAATGTTGAGAGCGCTAGCAAACTCCAAGAAAGCCTGCTTATGGTGGAAAGTAGCTGAGAGCGAAGGACTTTTGCCATCTTCAGTGAGCCAGGGGAGCGATCCATGGTGTAGGAAGATGAGCAAGTATGCGAGGGATTCAATGTCATCCCGACGTCCCAGTTATAGACCACGATGGCTTTCAAGCGAAGCAAAGGCGGGAGTACCAATAAGAGGCAAATTCTCTTGCATCGGAATGTGAATTCGAGAAGATGGATCACGGTACTTCTGTGCTATGCCAAAATTGATAAGAAAGAAGGTGTCCCCCGAGTCTCCAATGCCCATCAGGATATTCTGTGGCTTAACGTCTCGATGGATGAAATTGCGTGAATGAATGTACTCAAGACAAGTGATCTATGTTCACAAATCAGAGTTAGCGCTGAAGATGGCCCCATCATGGTCGTCTCAGCGAGCTAAACTATCCAATTGAATCCCAATTTTTGCAATGCAAGGAAGGCTCAATGTCGATGACTGCAGAAAGAAGTCGTGCAAGGAGGGTCCGAGGCTTTCCAGGACCATGGCACAATAGATTACTTCTCTCCCTAGCCAAATAGATCGTGGTAGCCCAGTGATTGTGCCAGCTTGAAGTTCGTGGAGGATTTCATGCTCGTTTTCCAAGTATGAGACGCGAGTATTGTCGTAGTGTTCTAGCTTGATGGTGAATTGCTGGCCAGTGAATATGTCATGTGAATGGTATACAACAGCTTCAAAGTTCGGGAAAAAATGACCTAAACAACACACCATACGAGCCTGTTCCTAACTTCTCCCCAACCCGGTACTTCCAATCCACACGGATGACCTGGGCCTCCTGGTCCATGCTGTAAACTCACAATAAAAACTTGGTTCAATTGTGAACGAAGGCTGGAAAGAGTGCTCAGCTCACGTTGCCCCGGTGTCGCGGAGTCGCGTTGTTACTATCAGCGTCTTCCCTCAACAGGTGGGTAAAAGCGGAGTCTCTCTGTGACAGTCTGACAGCTGCATGCGCCAGCCTTGTCTGACCAATTTTGGATAGGTGAGCTCATTGATAGCATATTACCACGGTTGTCGGTAGTGAAGAATTTCTCACTGGCAACTTTCTCTTCCCAGTAGCACCCACTGCCCGGCCTCCACATCACATCATTATTCCAAATTTCCAATGTCTGCTTTTCCCACTTTCCCATCATAGACGTAGAGCTGCAGAAACACCTGATTTCCAAAGCTCTGAGGTGAGTAAGATGCCATATGATCATTCCGGTAAGTTGATATGGCCGTACAGTGCACCATATATCACGTCTACTTGCAACCAGCATGTCTATCACAGCTGAGTGTGTCTGCTCCCCCTTTTCTACCAGTTTGAGTGGCTTGCGTGGTCCCTGTTATGATTCTGAAGCTGCTGTGGTGACAGTTGTGCCGAGAAACCAACTGGCTTCAGTGGGACATCATGATCAATTGTTGAGATGTGTTCAACCTGGTCCGCTCACCAAATCCCTGTCCAAACCATCCTTGGCAAGTTGTAAGGGATCTGAGCTTTCATCTGAGGCAGGAGTCCTCCTCCACAGGTTTCTGTGCTTATCTCCTGAACTCTTGAAGTCAGGTAAGCTGGACTGAGAATTCATAGTACCGGACCAACAGCAGCACTTTGGAATCAGTCCTAACAATATATTAATAGCGAAATTCATAAAGGTCGTGCAATATCTCACCCAAGGAAGGGGCGAGAGTGATGAGACTGATACAATGGTCAAGGTTAGTACTTCCTGTGTGGTTTTTGGGCGGCACTGATAAATACTATCAATCTGACAGATTTTCGATCAAGTGAGCCTCCGGGAATATCAAGCTATAACACAGGTTATGGAGACAAATGGTCTCGCAAAGAAGCCAAGGTGTGTTTGTTCCTTTCATATGCACACATGGCTAACTCCCGATAGATTGACACATGTCGCATCTGACGGCATTCTTATTGTTGAGTTGCCAAGATTGGCGCATGAAGTACCATTGAGCAAGTTAAGGGATGCATTCACTCCAATCATCGAGCAGATGCCTTACAACGATACGTTGATCCATCCTTCGGTGGAAATGAACCTGTCACTCAAGTCATCTTCTGGGGATTTCAATGCAACACCTGACCTTTCCATACATCTTGTGCGTCTTTCCGGGAGGCGATTGAAACCCGAGTTTGTATGTATCGGCGGCGAATGCGCGTTTTCTCAAGACCAGGACACACTTCTTATGAAACTTCAGCTTGAATTTGATGCATGCTCAGAGGTTGTAATGGTGGTGATGATCATCCTCACAGAAGTGAGACCATACCATTCTCCAGAGGAAGATTCAACTGCATGGCACATCTTCCATCACCACTCCGAATGTCCCTCCTTCAAAGACTTTCTGGATATGGTCGAGATCATGGACGAAGACTCCACATGGCTTGGTCCCGTCAAGGTTGCCGGTCACGCATGGTGCCTTATATCAAATGTCGATAATCATGTCTGGGTCAAGGTTGGAGAGGAAAAAATCAATATCAATACGGAGAGCAGTGGGACGGTGGCGGTACATGGTGTAAGTGGCACCACAGTTAGAACTTAGCAAGGCTTGTGACTAATGATATAGATATATAGACACTATTCCCAGAGATTGACATGAATACGGTGGACATTGTGATCCATCAAGGACTACTGAAGATTAGAGATGCAATGATTCAGTTCAACAAGAGACTTGATCCCCAAGCAGACACAAGCCTTTTGAGGTAATGGATGTTCTGTGGGACTTCAACTGGAGTAAATTCCAGGCAAGAATCGCGAATGCAGCCAAATCCACAGTGGACGAGCACTTCGAAGACTGGTACTCAGGGTGCTTTAGGGGAACTAAACGCTCCATTGAAGACGTTGACACCTCTGGCGACTACAACAACCCAATATCCTATCTAGGACAATAGGAGGTTCTGGAGGTTTGCCTGGTAGATCCTAGAGCACTTGCAATGAGTAGTTCTGTTATAAAGTACAATCACTAGACCACTAGGGTCTATGGTAGATTGCTAGCAATGAGAATAGAGGGGAAAGAACAGAAAGAACATGGGGAACTAACAAGAGAACTAGACTAGAGAATAGTACTACAAACATAGGGATATTTATAGGGGCTAAGTACAAGCACAGGCCAAGCTGTGGAAAGGCTGTGGGAATCTAAATAAGGTTAATACCACGGTCACTGGGTACCATGAGGATGCTCTAGATAAGAGCTGTTAATGCTATTGGAGGATAAGGAAAAGTGAGTCAAGAGAAAAGTCATGAGGCAAGCATAAGGATGCAATGTGTATACCATGAGGTGGCATGAGGTGCACAGCCTAGATAAGATCATGTGACTTGGTCATGTGACTAGTAGTGTGGGAGACATGTGACCTGATGAGGTAAGTCTTGGCAAGTGAAGGAATACTATGGTATACTTTGGTAGTGTTTTGTGTGCACTAGTGAGACTAGTGTTAGTGATTAGGAAATGAATGGTAGTGAAATGTAATTGAGAAATGTAGCGTCTGTAACAGCGACATTTATACCTCTGCTGCTACATCTCAATCCTCGGACTCTTCACAGATGTCACTCTCCCCGAAGGCCCCACCTCTTACTCATGCTAGGAGTCAGGTAATGAATCGCGATGGGTCACCAATATTCCTGTCCCTCGGCTAATTAGTAGTAATGGAATCTGAATGGAAGGATCTTGGGCCGAGGACATTACTGGATAGGTCGCAAGGATTGGAGCTCACAAAGTAGTGTTCAATTGGCTCTGTAGGGTTTTGTTTTCTTGTCTCGTCACATTTGGAAATTCCTTCTGAGACAGTCTGTCTGTCTTGTTACTCATGTATATCTCATGACTGCTATGCGACTCATGTTTTATGGTTCTGACAGTTCTAGGCCTCCAGGCGACTCACACGAGGGCATTACACCATTGTGTCGCTGTCACCATGTTCAACACGACAGTTCAGATTACATGTACAACACTTATAAAAATTTGCATCTCTTTGTTTCTTTTTTTCAGGCTTGGTCTCGTTCACATCTCTGTCCACTATGCAGACCCAGGCTGCTCAGCCTCAGCGTTGATGTTGCGGTTGAGTTGGCGTCAGAGCCACCCCTGTGGATCCTCCTGGTCAACTCATCCAGCCATCTGTTTTAAATGCTGCTCCACTGGCAGTAGTGGCTCCAAGAACTTGCAGGAACCAGCACCCGCCTGCACGCTACAGGGGCCAAGCGGACGAGGGTGAAGAAATCGATATTCATGACCATTCAAATGATTCAGATGATTCGGTAGAGAACACAGCTACCCCCAACGCCTTAGCTGCCGACAATCCGACTTCTGGTCATGGGCCTCAGGCTCGTGGCAGTCCGACCATCACAGGCCCATCAGCCGCTGACAGGCCAGTTGATCCCCTGGCTACCAATGTCTCATCTACTTCCAACAAGGCATTCAATATAGAGTACTTCTTTCGAAAGGAGACAGAGGACACGATTTGTACGGTTTGCAAGTAAGTAAATCTCTAGCTGTGGCAGTCAGTCAATAAATGGATTGCTCATGAAAACCACAGGCGGATAGCAACTGAGCTTGCAGCACAAGGGAGTGCTTACAATGTGCAGTATCATTTCAGTCCCGAGACATCCAACACTCCACTTTGTCACCACATTGAGGTCTGACATGCATTTCTCTACCTAGAGCAAGTGGAGAAGAACCAACTCTGTGTTCACATCCGGATACACATTCAAGACTTTGAAGCACGTTCTCTCTCAGGCTGGAGTCAAGCTGGACACTCTTCCCCCTCCTCCTCCTCCAGACCCCTTGAACCGTCTACCACTGGGTGTTATTCAACCCCAGAAGTCGAAGTTTGGAGCTAGTCTACCTCCATTCACTGTCGATGGGCTCAAGGATCACATAGTTCGTTATCTTGTGGCCAATGACTTGGTGCATGTACTACCTCCTCACCATCTATTCTCACAAGTAACCTGGACGTTCTCAGGCAATCAACATGATCGAATCCCCAGAGCTACACAACCTTCTTCTCTATTGTTGTCCTTGGGACACCACAGATTCTGATATCCCTCATCGCACAAAAACACGTGAGCTGATCCTCAGCGCCTTCGCAACAATGTTTGGTACCTTGAAAGCCAAACTATTGGTCAGTGGTCTTTGTTTTATCCATCGTCAGTGAGATTGATGCCATGGGTGGTCTTTCTAGTTGGCAATGGGCGAGATATCATTCACAGCTGATATTTGGTCAAGCAACAACCTCGATCCATACCTTGCTGTGACCGCCCACTGGATAGCACAAGATTTAACATTGGGAACATGCAAGTTAAGCTTTAGGTGTGCCCTTATCGCATTCCATTATATTCCAGGCAGCCACACTGGCGTTGAACTGGCCAAAACGCTCCTCCATCTCATTGACCGTGCTGGCATTCCTCTTGACAAGGTACGCTTTGCGCATGGTCCACTTTATGTCACTTTGTTCTCGTTGCTGAATAGTTTTGCACAGATTGGACATTTCACAATGGATAACACCTCCAATAATGATTCTGCTATGTCTGAGATGTCCAGAATCCTGCAGGAGGACCGTGAATTCACTTTTGACACTATCGACCACCACATTCGCTGCATACCACATATATACAATATCTGCATTCAGCGCATACTCGAAAAGTACACAGATGCTGACTTCACCAACTGTCTGCAACGTGGGCAAACTCGGCAGGCAAGGTGATCGACAGGGACAGCTACGTCGACACTATTTGCGCTCATCCTATTGGGCATGGGAGAAGTGCTGTGTGCACTGTTCGTTCGTCTGGTCAGCGCCGGAGATACTTCTGGCAAACTATCCTATCTGGAAACAAGCAGGAATAGTTCGTCAATGACATGGGTGATATAGCCAAGCTGCCTGTGGTCCACTTACTCCGTGATGTCAAGACATGGTGGGATTCAACATACTATATGATCAACCGTTCACGAGTGCTTCAACAGGTATGTAATTACAGGCCTGAATATGGACATCACTTAAGCCTTCCACATTCATCATGATTAGGCTGTCGACTGCTTCTTCGATGCTCCCCGCAACATAGATGTTTCGGACTTCAAGTTAACGGTTCTTGTCTGGGTGGTCTTACAGGACATGGAAGTCGTTTTGGAGGTATGGACTCATTTCAACTTGGAATATTCATATATGACCTTGCAACTTAAAGGTTGCTTCCCGAGCTCAGCAAAGTATGTGCGGCCAGAGTTTACCATTACTCAGTGGCACTATCCCATCATATAAAACATGCCTGACTCAGTGGACGAAGTTGTCTGTGTCACACGCTAACCCTCAACTTGCACCGCTCATATTACCTGGCCTCAAGCGGGCCAATTATTACCACAGTCATATCATGTGAAGTAAAGCTTATCTCTTTGCCATGTGTAAGTAAGATTTCCACTGATACATAACCAATTGTCTAACTCTCTCCTCGACAGTTGTTGACCCTTGTATTTGTATATCATGGGTGGAACGACACTGGAAGACTGATGTGATCATAGCGGCCAAGGTGGACATCCGTCAGAAGGTAAGTGGGTGATCGTTAATTAACAAACGAGTCTTAAACATACATAGCTGGAAGAATACCGCATAAAGTATCTGACTGTCGCGTCGCCCCAGCCCATGCATCTTGGTCAACCTTGGGCCTTCATGATGCTAAGTGAAAGATATGGCCTTTAGCGACATGGCAATCCAAGAAGTGGAACAGGGCATGCTTTCGGTAGATCAAGAGTACAATGTGTATGTTACTTCCAGCCTCGCACATGCTAACACCCATCCACTTGCCTTTTGGGAGTTGGAATGAGACCGCTACCCCACAATATTTTGCATGGCCATGGACTACCTCCCTGTTCAGCCCTCGTCGGTCACTTGCGAACGAGCCTTTTCCTCCAGCGGTTTGACAGATACCAAACAACGCAACCACATCAACCCCATTCTGATGGAAGCCCTCCAAGCCCTGAAATTCTCTCTCAAGGGGGAAAGACCGAGCCTCAAAGGGTGGATGACATCATAGCAAGAGATGTTGCGTGACGAGGACAGCAACCAGATTCTCGCTACAGCTCCGGGGCATAGGAATGGCATTGAAGAAGTGCTGAAGGTTATCGAGGCCGAGGAAGGTGAATCATTGTCACAAGATGTTGACATTTACTAGTATCAGTACACAGAATCCAGTATTGTACTCAGGTCTCGGAGACTCAGACTTGTGATTTTATCTGTTTCGACATTTGATTGTGGCATGTACAAGGCTCGCGAACGAGTTAACCCACTCAACCTGGCTCACCATGACTTAGTTGCATGTAGTCGAGCTGCGGTTTGTGTGTAATATGACTCAGTTTGGGATATGTTAGTCAGCAATGCAGTTCCGGCTATAACTGGTCAAAGCAGTGATCTGCGGTAACACTAACCACATCATTAAAGTTATTGATCCATGGATGCAAGCATTGCAGAAGAATAGATTCCGTCACGTCATCGAACTTAGTAAGAGCCTGAGTACTTCCATTGATCCGCATTCGACAATTCACATCCAATCAGGATTCATTGTCCTTCAAGTGCTTATAACATGTATCGTTGTCAACGTGCCAATTGCACTTGATCACAAGTGAACAAACAAATTGTCTAAATTTGAGTGCAAAAACATCACACTCAACACCAGTAATTTGTGGAGGATGTTCCAACCTGCAGTCCGACAACCCTTCATCAACACTAGGCATCTCCCGGACAACATCGTCTTGTACAGCAGATGTCCCCAGGAACTCGCATTTTATTAGATCTTCCATCCAATGAAAAATGGTGTCCTTCATTGTAGGATTGGAAGCCATCAAGTCATGTAGTTCTTGTGGTGATGGGTTTCCTCTCAGCCACAGAAGAAGATGACAGTGTAGTGAACCGCATCCTTGTGCTTCGATTGTTGCATAATAGCCTTCACAGGTCCTGAACAATCCTCTACCCCTTCCATAACGAACGACGATATCCAAAAATGCCCGTATTTGTTCGTTGAAGGCACAGGATGCTGAGCAACAAAGACAGAACAATAGTATGAGCTCATGTTGCGCCACTCATTAGGAGGGATGTCACCAAGAGCACCCAAGATGGCAGACGAAATATCATGGGGATTGAGTGTAATGAAAAGGGCAGGTGTGGAAAGTCGTTGAATAAGAGATCTGATTTCGTTTCGTCGACACAACATGTAACCGGGTGTTCCCTTGACATTCTTTGTCATTAAACAGAGCTCGCCCAACAATCTAGCTACATGTTTTTCGACATCGGTAACCGGTACAGCCCTAGAATCTTGCCCCCATTTGTTCGTGACATCAGCAAGGGAACCGCGGACATCAGCAACCTCATTGGCAAACCTGAAACCAAACAACCATAAAAATGAACTCTACAATGCAAAGAACATAAATGGTTACTGGCGATGGACTGATTCCTTCATTGCAAACATTGTTGTTCAACTGAACACCTGCTTCTGAATGATGTTCCAAAATACAAAAGCGAAATTCAGATCAAGAGCAAATGGTAATCGATAGTGACGGAGCAAACATGTCAATTGAGCCTCAATGGACAATCTTTGAGATGGTGTTCGTCCTGGATGATTAAAGCCACCAATTCCCCATGGATCCAAATGCGGGAACAAAAATGACAGTAACCCAGGATGAGCATCAGCAACATAAGCAGTACTAGCCTGGGAATTCAAAAATCTTTGATGATCCAGCACATAAGCGAGTGCATGAGCCTTCATCGTCTCTCTACTATGCGGCAAGTGATCACCTAGCGTATATGCTACATTATCCATGATTATCTTGTCTTGCAACGAGTCCCGATCCTCTTGGATATCATTGGATGCGGAGTTGTCGGCATATTCAAATTCCATCAACTGAAGAACATCAATGTCTGTATCACCTTCTGATGGGCTGAAAAGGCGTGACATGTTCTCTTCGCAGTAGCTGACATCCTCCATTCAATACCATTTGTTGTTATCCACCAGAAATCGGATCATGAGGGTGACTCTACTTTTTGTCACCAACACAGGCCCGAAACATCGTAGCGTTTCAGCCATTGGCCTTTTCCCACCACCTGAAAACACACAGACAGTGTTGCGTATATTGTCACCAGTCGGAGGCAAGAAATGATGAAGTGGCCCAGGATCTTGGGAGAGAACCGCCACGTTACCCCTATTAAAGTGTTGAATACACTCTTTGGGCACATACCCTCCTCACGAACCCCGGTGCACAAAGTGATGCGTGACAGTGGTTGCTTGGCAATGAGCGACAAGCAGTAAGTCAAATGGAGACGTGCCAAGGAAAGCATGCATGACATTATCTGGCAAACACTCCTTCCCATAATACAAGAAGTTTGCAAGAGCAAACCGAGGTTGTTTAGGCGGAGATGTCTACAAGCAACAGCGACACGAAACGCATACGCAGATTGCACGTCTAGCCTGCACGTCCAACATGCCCTCCGGAGCAAGTATGGCGCCATCATAGAGAGTCAAGTTGTAAGAAACCGGTAGCACATGGCCAGGTAAAAAAGGATTCTGCAACACACGCAACCACTCCATACGTGGTTCGAGGAGAGAAAGTTCATCCACTCAGAAAGACCAAGCGCAGACGGCGCAAGCAGTCTCGAGAAAACGACCAGGATTCATTTTCTGTTGCCATTCTGCAATGATATCAAACTTGAGATCCATGCTAGTTTGCTGCGGAAAGTGACCGTCTTCGTCAACAACCCGCACAGGATCCTGAGAAGGACGTGGACTTTCGCACGCACTATCAGCGATTTGTCCAGCGCGTTGACGTTCTGCAACCCATTCCCGTTCAACCTGCAAGAAATGTTCAACTGACAAAGCCGGAAGTAGTGCAGGTACAGCCACATGTCAGCAAGAGTGTTTTATCCAGTCGAATAAAAGAGGAGGTGAGAGACACCGACAGGAGATGTGTAAACGAAGGGCGTCAACCAAGACAGAGCAAGAGGCACGAGCAGGAACAGCCACACAGTGAATAGTTGCCAACAATCATAGATCTTCGACTTGCAAAAACGCAAATTGCTTGACCAATACCCATACGATTGGAACGTGCACGGGTAAATATCTGCCAAGCAGGTACACTCATCATTCCGGCAGAGCTTCCCTGTACACTCCAGCAAAGTGAAACAGTTCACGTAGCAAGGCGAACAAAACGTGTTGTACCGAGAAATGATCTTCCACATCACAGACAACGTGCACAAACAGCAACGAGGACACTGTATTACCACCCAAAAAAAAGTAAGCACAAATGCACTCCATTTTTTACAATGAAAACTCACTTTGGTCTATAAAACCTCCTCCAAAAGAGCCAACCGTCAGATTACCAAAGTGCAGAAGAGCAACAACACATGTACCAAGAAATTGAATGCACAATGAGACCGCTGAAACGTATGAAGACCACAATTCCCCTAAGAATCCAACAAACAAGCCCAAACAACTTCCTGATAAATCCATGTAACCGATCAGAGCAGCATTTAAATTTTCCAGACCTGGCCCCTTCCGGGGTCCAGGAATAGATACAAACATTTTACATAATCAACATGTGGCTGTGTTGCCCAGGTCCTGGCCCACCAGTGTATTCTGCCTGTTTAATTCCTTTCTGACTTGAAGTACTACATGAACAGATCTATGAGATTACTTTAACTGTCCTCCCTTGGCATGCTCGTCAGCCAGTCTGCAAAAGAGGCCAAGGGGTTGTCCCAGTTGGCCTAAAAGTGGCTCTTTGTCTCAGAATTGGATCATGATAAATGGTGAACACCATGGGTACAATGATGTCAGCATACTTGCAGTTTAAATCCATGCCTAGCTTGACTTTCATGGTGGAACATCTGTTTAGGAGATATTTGCTGGTGGCATTTTTTTGCATCATGCACTTGACAGATATAACATACATGTTGCAAACCCTGTAGTGCTCTCTGCATCTGTTATTCTATGTCTAGCATGCCTAGTTCTCATGTCGCTTTGCCACCTGGTCACTCCTATGCTACATTTATTTCAATCAGCATCTTTTATTGTGCAAAGTATACATGGTAACCAGAAACCTGGTATCTCATGTGTGGCATGCATGAATCTCCTGAGAAGTCATGGGTGTCAAACAAGTATAAAGCAGACCTAAAGATATACTGGTCAAAAGTATCAAAGCATTGCTTGAATGAGTCAAAGGAGATTGCTGCAGGCAACACAAGCAATGAGGCAACACTCATCAACAACATGGCAAAGAAGGTCAAATGGATACAAAGGCATGTAAATCATGACCATACTCCATGAGAACATTTTGGATGCCAAGTATGATATTGGTGAATAAGGAGAGAATGTTGGGCAAGAGAAATTTGCTAGGGAGAGGCAGTGTTGACATGTATGGTTCAGATTGGAAGAGATATCCTGATTGTATCCATTTGACCTTCTTTGCCATGTTGTTGATGAGTGTTGCCTCATTGCTTGTGTTGCCTGCAGCAATCTCCTTTGACTCATTCAAGCAATGCTTTGATACTTTTGACCAGCATATCTTTAGGTCTGCTTTATACTTGTTTGACATCCATGACTTCTCAGGAGATTCATGCATGCCACACATGAGATACCAGGTTTCTGGTTACCATGTATACTTTGCACAATGCCACATGTTGATTATGTAAAATGTTTGTATCTATATAAAAGCAATCCAATGTGTGTGGCTATGTTTAAACATAACTTAACCATCAACCATCTTCCCCATTTGTAAATCAAACAAACAACTGTAAACAATGTCAAACCCAGCTGTATGTCCATTTCACCATCACTCACTTTGTTTCCTCATTACCCACTAGCTCAACCAATCTGTATATAGCAAGGATTCTGATATACCGGCAACCAATGTTTTTGCCATTTATAATAGACAACAAACTTGAAAGGTGCCCTGAATGTGGTGAGTGGCTGTGCTAAGTACCATCCACTGACATCTCAGGTTTCTATGCAGACTTTTCAAGCCAAAAAAACAGCAGTACATGTATAAATCATGTAATTATTTCAAGACTAATGCATACACAGCCCACTAAGTGAAAGATTGCCAAGATTTGCAACAAGGAGGCACCCAAGGTGAAACCCAGGCAGGTAAGTGGCATGTTGTTTTATCACTAGCTTGGTGCATGATAATACTGACTTGTTGTTCAACAGAAGACCCAGGTAAGTCAGGTAAACAGTGCAACACACCAGCCAGCAGCTTATGCAGGGCCTCTACAGGCATCGGGGGACGAGGGTGGCTCCGCTGTTCAGCAATCGAAACTGCTTCATGCCGAAACTTTGGATATGGTGGAGGGCTAAGTGTACGTGCCACGACAGGTTTTACCTTGACTCCGTTTGGAAGTCCAACCAGGCCATTGCTACTGCCAATTAAGATGAGGAGGAAGAACCTGTGGTAAATCATATTCATATCAAAGTCTTACACTACTCATGCATCTCAAGGAAATACAGAAGCCCAAGTCCAAAAGAGGTAATTGGGGCAAGTCCACCATTAATCAAGGCAAGAATGAACCTGTGGTAAAATCATGTCTCAGATCAATGTCATACATTACTCATGCATCTTAAAGAAGGTGCAGAAGTCCAAGCCCCAGGAGGACAAGGGCAAGGCAAGGCTGCAATCAAAGTAAATTTTGTCTGACATTATGGGCATGGCATACCGGTAGCTCACACAAATTACACAGTCCACTGACAAGGACATGAATGTTGAAAGAATATATTTCATCACCCCAATTGCACATCTCACTAGACCTCAGAGATGTGAGATAAGGCAGAGGATTACAAGTCTGACTATGATATGGTGGCAAGTATTCTGTGTGGTCATCACCACATATGATGGTCAACAGAAATATACAGGATGAGGACAAAGGCCTAAGCACAAGCACTGGCAAAGTGGCAAAGAAGAGCAAGGGAAAGAAGAATATAAGTGGTCCACATGTTTGTCTGAGTGCAACACACTGATGGCTCACGTTCTCAGTCTCTAGACTAGGATCATGGTGACATCTAGGAAAGTAATTGTAAAAAAGAGCAACATTTTGGTGAGTATCAAGCAACATGACAATCTGTAATCTCAACCACCACCAGAAACCCAATATCATAATGCCTGGAAAATCCAACATCCAGCAAATGTTTGAGGACTTTCAGAATGACTTTTCTAATGTTACATGACCCTGGGATATCAGACCAAATCAAGGAATCTGACCATGATGATCATTAGGGAGGAAATGTAGGACTACAATGTTACCACAAGACAGGAACAAACCGACCACAGCAAGAGTCAAAACTAGACAAAAGTGAATATTTATCAGTAAAGTGTTGGAAAAATCATACCAGGACCAAGTTAAGGATTTCATGGTCATCAGATGAGAAAGAATCACATGACCACTAGCTATGAATTTTCCAACACAAGGCAAGGAAAGTAACCATGAATGAAAGTGAAAACAAAACTGTTGAGTCTGTTCACTTTCCTATGTGTTTCCATGCAAATTGTGACCAAATCTGACCAGACCTGATCATCATCATCTTATTGAATCCATCTACAATCTACAATGCTACTCCTGCTCTGTTCCACCATATTGCCATCAATTATTTCCTGTGTCCAACTTGAAACTGTTAATAGTGAAAATGCTAATGGAAGCGGACTAGCCACTTGCAGGGTCAACTCAGGACAACTCTGGAGTCCACAGTGAGTAACCAAAGGATACAATGTGGCGCTCCAGAGAGTAACTGTGCTTCAAAGTAAACAACCATAAACAGATCAGCCACAATCAACTGAGATATGCAAAGGTGAAGTTCTGTATGGGTAGAGACACCACAACAAGCTAAAGAGAAGCTGAAAAGTGGTAGGTAAGTAAAGTGGCCATGGAAAACAACATGGCCATGGTTAGAACACGAAATGAGCTATGAATGAGATGCAAAATAACCAAAACTAACAGAAACCTCCACATGTCTTCTCCAACAAGGATTGGCTTTACATTGCTCTGCATGCAGGTGGTAGTGCCCCAACAATGTCCAGAGGTGAGGACAAATATATCACCCATCATTCCTGGCTGATTCTACATGCAATCTGAAACTAACAATCCTGAGTCACCTGCCTTTCAATTCTCACAAATTGCCCAAGCCACTCATGGACTCCAGAAAGACCTGATCATCCCACAAGTTGTGGATCACAGCAGCAACTTGATGGACCTTCAAGATACCATTGGGCCATCATGATAGCTCCAAAGAAGGAGGAGGATGAGTCATGCAGCATCCAAATGCATGTGAAAAATATCACCCTGACCAGCAGAGGTAAGTATACAAGTTGGTTGATAGCATCAGCCTTGCCCCTACTGGATCCAGTCTTGATCTGCATCACCAAGATAGTAAACACTACTGGTCTGCCAGATGCTCTGCGCAACATTGAGGTCAGGTCAGATTTGCCCACCTGAAACTGTGTTTCCTGGGTCAGGCAGGCATTACAGGAGGAATTGGGGGAAAGTGAGGGAATCTTTAGAAGAAGGGTCCTGGCATTGGAGAAGCTGAGGGATGCTGTGATGTTTTATGTGATGAAGAAGTGTGATGAGGGCTGTTTCTGTTGGGAGGGTGACTGGGACACGACCAAGGTACCCACATATGACTTGATAGTTCCTATGTGAGATCAGACCCTCATGGCTCTCATCTTGTGTTTGCTTAACTTTGTAACTTCTAATGCTTTCTCCAACAAGGTTCATCCATGTTAATACTTATGTTCCAGACCAGTCCCTGATGACTATCATGATCTTGGCCTCTCCTGGAATTACTTGAATGTTCTATTGTTTCAAGTGTGAAAAGACAAGAACAATCAAGGACTTACAAATGTGTAACAGTGTCTCTTTGAGAATAAGTATAAGTTGTCATCAACTTGTGCTACCTATCTTCCTCTACATCTCCATCGAATAATCAAGATATTGTTTTTCTGCATCACCAAGATTATTATGAATTCCAGTACTTGTTCAATAGGTATACAACAAAAGTAGACTTCTAAGGGCTAATTATGTAAGGTTTGCAGAAAGGGCAACAAATATGAGGCCTGGACAGTTTGAGTAGCGAACCCTATGAAAGTCCACACTGTGACTAATAGATATATCTCAGCATGAAGTAGAACTTGGGCACAAGATCAAACTCTTGATTCCCATAATCAAAGGCAGTAGCTTCCAAATTTTGGGCACCACATAGAGATGCAAGACCTGTTCAAGAGTCTCAGTTAGCTCACCACTCACAATATCCTACCAGTGATTCCATGAATTCTATTAAGAGCGAAAATGTGAATGGAAGCGGACTAGCCACTTGCTGGATCAACTCAGGATGACTCTGGAGTCAACAGTGAGTAACCAAAGGATACAATGTGGTGCTCCAGGGAGTAACGTAAACAACCATATGTTAGTTTTGGTGATTTCGCACCTCATTCATAGATCATTTGATGTTCTAACCATGGCCATGTTGTTCTCCATGGCCACTTTACTTACCTACCGCTTTTCAGCTTCTCTTGGCTTGTTGTGGTGTCTCTACCCATATAGAACTTCACCTTCACATATCTCTGTCTATTGTTGCTGATTTATTTATGGTTATTTACCTTGAAGCGCAGTTACTCTCTGGAGCGCCACATTGTATCCTTTGGTTACTCACTGTGGACTCCAGGTCTGTAGAACACTATTATCCCTCTCAATATCATCATGGTTACTCACTGTGGACTCCAGAGCAAGTGGCTTGTCCGCTTCAATTGGCATTTTTGCTCTTAACAATTATGTACTGTACATATGCAAGAAATTTCTTGCTCCACCAAGCAAGGTCTTTGACTATGGGGTGGTACTGGATTGAAAATAAGTTAGAGTACTCCAATGGAATGACCCGACGAATGAGATCAACTCAGCAGGTGTGATGAGATCAGCAAGAGCCCAGATTGCAACCATACAGAGGCAACATTGAATATTACTGTGTTAAAATAGTTATATTTCCAAGATGAGGAACATTGTTGCACCAACTATGAAACATGATAATGAGTTCATGTTGTGACAAGAGAGGCTTGCACGTTATTCTAGTCCAGAGTGGGGCAGATTTGGATCTGGAGAAGATTCTGACATCGATAGCATAAAGAATAGCATGGAGATACCCCTTGCTTTGGTTCTCCCCCATCACAATAAGCAGATGCATACCATTGTTGATGTATGAGAATAACAACCCAGATGCATACTGTGTGAACAAGTACCTCTTTTTGCCTTTTCCAATTGCCGAATTGGAGTGAGTCATGCATGCAGAAGGGATAAGGATTGTTGAACTGGGTGGGAATTCGACAAGGCAAAAAGGCGATAACAGTTTGTGAAGGCTTCAGGTTGCCAGAAGGTTCAACAGTCACTCCACCAGTATCATGTCACTGACACTCTGTATTATTGCTGCATTGCGACACAAGAAAGGGCTCAAATGCACTGTCATCTGAAATCTGAATATTGTTTGAGATGTCAGCGCTGGTGTGACAGGTGCCCATAGACTTACATCACTCAACATCGTTCTGCATGCAGTTCAGAAGTGAGTATCTAGTATGCGTACCATCTCCTGTCCTCAGGTGAGCAATTTGGCCATCGTCCTTGTGGCCTCTATTGCATCAGTAAGCATTACACTTTCACACTCTGCTCATGCAACCATCCACAAGAGGTCATCGTTCTCACTCTCCATCTTGAGATTAGCCTGGCAGACTCTGCATGACTTTTCCAACATGTCTTCATGATAGTGATAACTCTCATCTAGCAGCATTCTAAGGTCCCATTCAATGGCACAGTGGCTGGCCTGTCAGGTGTGGAATATCTAGTGACCTACATACAGCAGTCAGCTTAGCATTGTGCTACAAACAAAATGTGTGCTCTGGGAACTCAGATAAGTGGGCCAGCCAATCACGACCTGCATGCCACCATAACAATCTACCTGTGTGGTCTGCCTGCCTCTCACAACTTGACTGTAATTCTCCTGAGAAGTTATTAGCTTACAATATTCAAAAGGTGGATTCAGACAACTGCCAGTTCCTCATGCTGTCATCATACACATTTTCCTCAGCCTTTGACTCATCATGGTGGATGCTGGTCATTGCTAGCTTCTCTGCTTGTTATGTATGTTGTCCTCTCCTGTTGATCATCAGCCTTTGGCACCACTTTGGCAAGGTATGAAGGTCATATATCCTGGTTACAACATCCTGCCTTCTCATTGTTGACATATACACCAAGCACTCATGCTCTACCCGAGTTCTATCATTCATGAACTTGTGAGTTGGGTACATGAAGGTGTGTGACAATAAAGGCATCCTACTATAGATAAGTAACCCACATGATCTGAATCAGTATACAATGACAACATCAGCCATGAAACTGAACAACAATTAGGTATACAGTTTCATCACTTGCATCAAATCTTTCCATCTGCCACTGCTTAATACGGCTAGGTGGATTCAACCAACACCATCATCAGGTATGGGAGGAGGAATGAAATTATCATCTCTTATCTCCATTCTATATTTGCAAAGCTTAACAACTAATAGACCTCATCCCTGACTATGGTTCTTTGATGCTATAATAATAGTCTTGGTCACTAGAGTGCCTTCAGCTAACAGCACAATGCCTTCAGGATCTTGGTTTTGAACATTGCAAACTGTTAACCCTAGTTTTTTTCTCTCACCAGCTGTCATGGGAGGCCTGCAAATAATAAGAATCAAGTTCAATAAGTGCTGGGTCATCTGATGACCATAGGGAGTAGGTGAGTATTGATTGCAAGTGGACCTTCTAGATGATCCATAACAGGTGGTTCATCTCCTACAGGTTATGGCTGCTCAGCAATGCCATCAGGCCAAGTCCAATGAAGCTTTGGGTGGTTGATCTTGATCCACATCTCGAGTGGGGATGTGAAGTGCTCTCAAACAGCCCATTGGTCCACTTGGAGCACTGCTCATCTCCAACATTGTAAATCTTGCTCTGTCACTCACTTACAGTTCCCATAGTTGTGTTACCACCATCTCTGCCCTCTTTGCATAGGTAGTATCGAGCCAGGGAATGGCCATCCTGGAAAGAGCACAGCTTAAAACACTGAAAAACCTTTTCAGATCTTTGGTTTATTTATTTATTAGATGGATAGAGAAGGGAGGATGAAAGGGTGTCTGATTGTAAAAAGGTTAGGAGCACAGAAATCTTAAGGGAATGGTTCATTTGCCTAACTTGCTCGATAAAGAAAAAGATATCATTCAAGATAAAATTATTTTATTGAGAGCATATGACATCATCTACATAGAACTTCCAGACCAGTTGACATTTCAGGGAAACCTAAGGTATCTCTTTCACACTCAAAATGGCCGGTGTGTATTGGGAACTGACATTCAATGGACTCGATAATGATTTCAGACATGATCAATAGCTTTTGTGTGGATTGTACTGCAAGAGCATGCCTATGATAGAGGCATTTCTTAGAAGATGTATTCAGAGGAAAGCAGCAGCTCCTCTCGAGCTGTCCAGTTGTTCTGATGGAATGCAATGTAAGCACTGAGGTAAGCAGAAAAAGAAGGGTTGATGACACTCAGATATGTGATAGGTCATCTCCAGCAGGATTCTGGTGTATAGTCTGCTGAGCCACAACCCATGTGATGTTCCAAAACAAGGCGGGTGCAAGACAAATATGAGTGTGTAATTGAGAATCAGGGGAGATAAGGAGGTTTCTTGGACATGTTTATATGGAATGGTTAGCATCAATTCTTCTCCTGTGTGTGGTACGTACCTGTAAATTGGTTGTGCGACTTTCACTTCATAGACTATACCTGTTTGTAAGATGGCATGGAGAGAAAAGGTGGATTCTGGTATTGGTAATTGAATGAGCACTCCTATGAAATTTCTGTATATATTATTAACATATCAGTATTGTTATGGTACCAAGTGATGTATATTGTTGTTAGTTTGATGGTATTCAACACAATTCCAACTGTTCTAAGGTCTGATGTTAGATCCATCCATGCTCCAGGGGAATCAATTGTCCTGCCATGCTCACTGTCAGTCCCTTGTATTATTCACTCTGATGTATTTATACTCATGTACCCATCAACCTGAGATCAAAGAACTTTTCTTGTGGTATGGTCTCCCAGATTGTGTTTACAACCCAGCATTGTCTCATATATACACAGATAGCATCATCTGAGTTGCCTCAAGGTTGAATGTGAGGAGCCTTCTGTAGACACTGACATAGAATTCCAGCCATACATTGCCCAGGCTCGGGCAACCTTCCAAGTGGACAAAGCAGACAAGGACAAAGGCAAGCATGTTCAGTTTAATGGTGTTCATATGCCGCCTTGAAAGAAGTTGAATTCTAGAGTGGCTACCATCTTGGAAGAAATTATCTCCCCACAGATGCAGAAAGATCCTTTGCCCATGCCAGTTGGAATCTCTCACTTATCTTGTTATCAGCCCATTTGTTCAGCTTGTTACTCTTATCAAAACACTTCAGTTCTTGTCCTGATTCTCAGCCCGATGGTTCTGCTTCTTTGCACATGACGCTAAATATAGTGTCAGACAATTGTCCATTCACCTCAGTTCATCTTCTCGAGACAAAGCTAAACTGTCTTAGTCCTACAGTTGACATCAAAACCAACACCAGCCATAGTGTCAACATCTGCTACCAGAACATCTGGGTCCAGCAATGTCTGACCATCCCCAACTACAATACCCCACATGTATCTCCAGCAAACTCATCATTGGTTCCCACAACGTAATATAAGCATTTGTTCCCTTTGGACGATGATTCCCCACCTCAATGAGTACTAGATCGGGTACTGGACAGTACTATCCCGGTATCTGTGAAAGACCTATTTGTAGAGTTCTGGAAGGAATTCTGTGACCTCAGGTCAGTTAAATGTGTTACTAATACCTCATCTCATTCAATCCAGGTCAACAAGCTTGCTGGATGTGACCATCCACTGTTGATCATAACTTTGGTGATCAGATCCACTGGCACCAGAATGATGAAGGACTTATTGGTCACTCATCATAACTTGCCACTTCCAGCAATGGAAACTAAGGTTGGTGAATCTGGACATACTCTGTGAGGCATCCTGAATTCCAGATCCAAGATTGTCACTATGCCAAAATGCATATTGGAGGGGCTTGTATTGCCTATCCAGTCAGACAGCACAATGAAAATATTGTCAGCAAACACCAGCATTGATGAGACAAATTGGTCTGCTGGAGAACCTTGCATTGGACTTCAGTGCAGGTGAAGTATTGGTCCAAGTGAAGGTCTTTTGCACATGCCAACTTTGATCTGTTGTTGGGACAACCATTTCATTGTCCTATGAGCACAATCACTGAGGATTTCCTGGATGGTTCACAGATGATTGCTCTCTATCATCCTAGAGATGAAACATCAATGAGACAGTTTGTAAATGGCAGGATAAAAATGAGTGCTGACTCTTAACACTGATGTAACAGGTTAAGAGGAAAGAGGAGAAAACATAAGATCATGCCTTATAAAGAATGTGTATATTCCAATTCTCAAGGGTTAAAATGCGTGACTCTGTGTTATTGTTCCAACAAGTTGATCATTGCATAAGTGGAGCTCAAGCATGTGTCAATGTCACATAAGAGCTCCAGCTCTAGACCTCGCTACATATTTGACTAACAGTACTGTATGCACTAACAGTGTTAATCAAATCTCATGGAGACACTGTTGGGTACCACCTCTCGACCAACCAATGTCTCTACTCTTATGCTGAGAGTGTGGAAGAAGTAATCATCCAAACTTACCTGATCATGGTGTCACGTGGTAAGAAATGGACTGATTGTGAGGTTGTGCCAGGATTGTGCACACAGTCGCCGGGATACAAGATTGTGACACTTCTACAGCAAGTTTATGTTTGCAAGCTGATGGAGACAATCATTGATATGAATGAGACTCACTACATCCATTCCACCATCTTCAAGATGATGTGTCTGACAAATGACCTCCTTTTAGAGCGTCAACATGAGCACTGACATCGCAACAGTTACTTGCTGCAGTCGTCATATTCCTCGAATATCGACTTCAACTTTGTGTCAATGACATTGAGTGGGATGACATGAAGATCAAGAGGTCACAACAATGTTGACAAGCAGCGAGGCTGTGAAGAAGGCAGCCAACCAATACTTAATGGATTGCATTCAATCACTCAAACTTGCCACACTGTTGAAAAGTGCTATCAACGACGAACTATGCAAACAAATCAACAGTGTCTACAAGAAAACACTTGGAAGTGGCGACAAATGGAAATACATTGATACTGACTTGCTGATGTGGACAGAGGAATATGCCAAGTACATGAAGAGCATTGTAGTGATGTGTTAGTTTTGGTGATTTCACACCTCATTCATAGATCATATGGTGTTCTAACCATGACCATGTTGTTCTCCATGGCCACTTTACTTATCTACCACTTTTCAGCTTCTCTTTAGCTTGTTGTGGTGTCTATACCCATACAGAACTTTACCTTCACATATCTCAGTCTATTGTGGCTGATCTGTTTATGGTTGTTTACCTTGAAGCACGGTTACTCCCTGGAGCGCCACATTGTATTCTTTGGTTACTCACTGTGGACTCCAGAGTTGGTTGTCCTGAGTTGACCCTGCAAGTGGCTAGTCCACTTCCATTAGCATTTTTGCTCTTAACACGATGATGAGGACAATGAGTGTGATGATGCTCAAAGAAGAACACTCATCTGGGTTGGGTGAAGAAATGAATCACATGTGGAGAGATTGTGTGTCGAAGGCCAGGCTCATCCTCGAGATCCAACATTATCACCAAGAACCACAATACCTTTCATTCATGTCCATTTCCATGTGGCAATCGCTGTCACAGCAATTCAAACACATCCCAAACGAGTTAGACAAGGTGAGCACACAACCATTCTATATTTATTGCAATTCAGCAATCACATGTGCTGGTTGGTGTTGAGTACCTCCATCTATTGAATCACAGTAAAACACACATGCTAACCATGGTCATGATACCACAATCTACACATGTTGAATCACAATGAACCACATGTTGTATTTTGTGGCACACTTATATGGTGGTGTCTGAATGAACCTCAACTGATTATTTGTGCCATGTAGATATTGTCATGGTTCAGTCCACTGTTGTGTTAAGAGTGAAAATGCTAATTGAAGCAGACAAGCCACTTGCTGGATCAACTCAGGATGACTTAGGAGTCCACAGTGAGGAACTAAGGATACAATATGGTGCTCCAGGGAGTAACTGCACTTCAAGGTAAACAACCATAAACAGATCAGCCACAATAGACTGAGATATGTGAAGGTGAAGTTCTGTATGGGTAGAGACACCACAACAAGCCAAGAGAAGCTGAAAAGTGGTAGATAAGTAAAGTGGCCATGGAGAACAACATGGCCATGGTTAGAACACCAAATGATCTATGAATGAGGTGCAAAATCACCAAACTAACACAAAGCACACCCACAAAATCATTGGTGGATGGTGGAAGATCAGTTCACCATCTGCGGAGATGATTTGAGTGTTGCACACCCACCCTGACATCATCCCAGACCTGGTGCCGATGTGCCTGCAAGTAGTAAATTATGTTGTTAGTATATTGATATAACTGATTGTGTGTACCAGTGCGTTTGGAACATTGTCAAGAACTTTGCCACTCTTCTCAATCTGGAGGAGTTCATGATTCAGATTGACATACCACATGCCTGGAATCTGCTAAAGTTGTCAAAGAATTTATGCAGTTGGAAGGAGAGGGCAAAGTGTCTAATATGTGGAAACCTGGACAGCCCATGAAGGTACCAGAAGGGTTCTTATGGTGTGTCATCAATCTCACTTGGAGAGAACTGTACATACTCATGTGTGCACATTTTCAGATGATTTCCTCACAAAAGTGTTGAATCTCGAGGTTGTCATTGTGGACAAAGTGATCAAAGTCAAACTTAGGACTTGCTGGATGGATGATGTCCATGCAGGCTGGTTGGAATTGTGGTGGTGATAAATCAATATCTCGAACAAATCCTCCAGAAAGGAACCCTACTAAACAGCAAAAATGTTGAATTATCATACAGGATACTGGGGACCAACATCACCGCCCAGCAAGTCACGTCCATTCAGGAAGACCATCACCACTGTGATCGCTGAATATTGCACAATTCTCGACTATCATGTCCTGCTTCTGACAACTCAAGAGAGCTTGGCTGCATACATCCATGCTATCTTAGAGTCGGCCATGTCGTTTGCCATTGCCAATGGAAAAGGCCATTGAGCTACAGGACTACCACTTATGATGTGGCCCAATGGAATTGAATTCAACACAGACACTGCCTCTGCTGTTGCTTTCAGTATTGTTGACGAGAACACTCACAGCATGCACATTACATCCAGGAAGCAATCCATACAGACGGTCATCAATGATGTGCAGTCATGCCCAGATGACAATGACAATGAGATGCTGACTCCCACTAAGTTTTAGCCTGTGAGAAAGGATGTTATGACCATCTACAGGATCTCGTCAATGTGAGCTATTGTGATGTTGTACTCATGTTTGAATCACATGCTGACTCTCCCTGAATGTATCTTACAGGCCCTGGTGAAGAGCACGTACGAGGATCACAAGAAAACTGTTGATGTTGAAATGGAAAACAATGAGGAGGATTCAGACAAGGAGAGCAAGATCCCCACAGAGGACAGGCTTAAATTGAAATTCAATCACTGGGAACAAAGACATGATGGCAATGTTGACAACAACAAAGAGCCCAAAGAAAAACACATCATAGTCAAGGAACATGCAATGTCTATTTCCCGCCTCTTCTCTCCATTTGAGAACAAGAACCATCTCTTAGCCCTCAGTCAACCTGTAGAGGAACCGATGTAGGGAGGCTATGCTCCCTAACCTGGTACAACGTCATATAGCCACCCCATCACTCATCACCAGTACCCAATACCATATTCATCACATCTCATCCAAGTCCGAAGCCCTCTTATCAAACCCGAATGAAGTCCGATGTGTTTGTCCTTGCATCTCAAGTCCAAACCTTCGCATCGCAAGTCCGAGCCATGTCCTATGTCCTATGTCCATCCGGATCGCATCAGGTGTTCTTTATATTGGTTCGTAATCAATTGCATAGCTTCTAAACTAAAATCACAGGCTTGTTTCATGAGCGTTGTCATTCATCGTGACAATCTTGCGCTTGTTCCTGATCACCTTGTCCTCGGACTTAAGGAATGACATGTCACACAGACCTAGTTCATTTGTTTTGTTTCATCTTTATATCCTTGTCCTTGGTTACCATTAAGTCTGGAATATGCTCTGAGACTATAAATCTTTGTATTCAGACATCTGGTTACATCTTTCGCCCAGTCGGTGTTGATCATCATCTTATTCTCATCCACATCATCCCAAATGCCTCCAATACAAAGTCCGGTGCCCTTTGCACAACTTACCATCACTCTCACTCACGTCTCACACTCTCAAACACCTCGTGCTCTACAACTCAACACTCAGGTGTCTCTTGGGTGTCCTTGCATCCATCTCTCTCATCTATCCAAAACTCTGGACTTCGTCTAGGAGCCTCGGACTTCCTGTTTCTTGTCCTCCCACTCTTCGACTCACATTTGAATCCCTTTAGGGTCGAACCTATCGCACCCTCACCCCTTTTCTTTAGCTTGTGACCTGATTGGCTTAGTCCAGGAAGGTTTTCAGTGACCCTTTGTTACCTACACTGACATCTGAAAAGATTGTCGCTTCTGGTGAGTCACCACCTCCTCATACATAGTTCTTACTTAAACTCTATTCTACAGGCACTATAGGTATGAAGCAGACTCACAGTTTGACTGAGAGGAAGCCAGGTGTCAAGGATGATGTAATGACAGTGTCTACACCTACAGCTGCTCCAAGCCACAGCACTGAAGTGGACACCGAGATGGTGCCATTGAGCTCACTCTCCAATGCATTTGAAGATGATGACATCAATATGAGCCAACCCTTAGAAGTGCTCACTCAAGTCTTCGAGGATACTAACAAAGGTCAGTCCATATTTTGAATGGCAATATCCCTGTGATTCGACATACATGTCAAATCACGGTAAATGATTGTATTGCATTGTCACATTTGTGTTTCTTGATTTACCCACCATTTGACACACATGTTGAATCAAGGTGAAAATGGATATAATTTTTGTAATATTCATGCTACTTGATATCACCACTGTGTGTCGAATCGCAGTGATACATATGTACATTTATTTTGTTCGTGATTGATTTCCTGTGTGTCAAATCGCTGAATCAGTTGTTCTGTTTTTTTCTCTCTGTGTTTCTGTTTGGTGGTGGTTTATAGACTAACCCTCTTTTCTTTTTAGGTCACACTGTCAATGATATATTGAGCATGGAATGTACATCATTAGTCTGTCTCACACTTTTGTTTCTGATGATCTTAATTGGTTTACAGCCATCACAAAGTGTTAAGAGTGAAAATGCTAATGGAAGTGGACTAGCCACTTGCAAGATCAACTCAGGATGACTCTGGAGTCCACAGTGAGTAACCATGATGATATTGAGTGGGATAACAATGTTCTACTGACCTGGAGTCCACAGTGAGTAACCAAAGGATACATTGTGGCACTCCAGGGAGTAACTGTGCTTCAAAGTAAACAAACATAAACAGATCAGCCACAATAGACTGAGATATGCGAAGATGAAGTTCTGTATGGGTAGAGATACCACAACAAGCTAAAGAGATGCTGAAAAGTGATAGATAAGTAAAGTGGCCATGGTTAGAACATGAAATGAACTATGAATGAGGTGCAAAATCACCAAAACTAACACAAAGACCATCCACGACATTGTTCCACAGGAGAAGCCACACTCCAGTCGGCATAGGTATATATTTTACTCTGATCATCATCACTGACATTGGTCTCTTTCTCAATCAGAACGATCTGTGTATCCACATTGTCCATGTCCAAGGTGAAGGCTCAAACCACCCCGATTTCCCATGGACCTGTGACTCGCTCTGTCAAGGGCAAAGGTGAAGGAAGGGAAATAGACACATACTATCTGTGTTACGCTTGGACCGGGTAGGTACGAGCATAGCCTTTGTGAAATAGGAATGAGGAGAGTGTCGAGTCAAAAGCACGACGAGGTCTTATAGAAGTAATGTCCTTCAGAGTAGGACGAAAACTACAAGGATCAAGGAGCTCGTGGGGGTGTCCACACGAGGTTCAAGGTGTTGGGCTGGTACCAACAGGGTCAAGGGTTCAAAGGATCAAGGAGTGACCACAAGAGCGATAGATTGTACAAGGTATACAAAGGAGCTCAAGAGTAAAAAAGGTACATGGAGCGATAAGCGAAGGATTATATACTACATGGAAGAGAAGTTAAGGGTAGGCATAGAATGCGAGAGAAAGAGATAGAATGTGAGGGAAGGTACACAATGACTAAGCAAGTGAGGTTCCGTTGGGACGCCAACGGGAAGGAACTGGAGATAAGGGAGAGTCATCGTGGAAAAGGAATAGTGTCCAGAGTACACATTGTAGGTAAGCGATAAGAAAAGAGAAAGTCGTAACAATCTGTCTAACCAAAAGTGTGACATGCTGCCTTCTATCAATGAGGAAAACATCTCTCATGAGTCTCATTCTTCCTTTCCTTTCATCTATTTCGTCAACACAGTATCCACGTCTTCTATTCAACAGCCAGGCATCGCCCCAACCTCAACACCCACACCTCAACACAGCAGGGAGAGACCCATTCGCATTTTGTCCTCTGAGGACAACAGTGAAGAAAGTGATGTCATGGATGAGGAGGATGACATTGAGCTTGTGATGTCGACATTGACTCAGCCATGAGTTATCACATTGTTTGTATCTCCTATTTCTTTGTGTCCTGTAACCTGTACAATGTGCTGTGTATATCAAATCCCACATTGTGCGTGATGCTTTCCAATGTCCTATGGTATGCATTTGTCATAGTTTGTATGTGATCAATGTTCAAATGACCCTGAGACTTGAGCCTCAGCTCCCTTATTAGTCAATCTACATGTTTCTTCATTTGGATTTATGTGTCTTATCATACTTGTCAAAATACGAATTGTGTATGATACTACCATGATCAATTCCAAAACATTATAAATATTGAGTATACTATATTTGTTCTTGTAACTAGTTTGGACATGTTGTACAACTTGTGATAGTCAGCTCTGTTGAAGAGTTGTGTGCCGGGAACGGGACGCGACGCGGGACGGAGCGGCAGATGTTGTTCGTGATAACGGACAAAGAGACAACGAGCGAGCGACTACGAGATAAGGTACTATGTTACGTAAGCAGTAGCGTAGTAGCGAATGATTCTATTCTACAAGCTCCACACAGAATAACCCATGTGAAGCCAAATAAAGCAGCATGTGGATTTATTGATATGTACCCATAACATTTCAGGTTTCCCACATCTCCTTTGTAACACATACTCCTGGGTAACACATATTCTTGGGCTTCTCCAGAGTGGTATGTGTTAGGAGGGAGTCGACTATATCATCATTTCATGAAGTCATTCATTGACTTGAAGAGTACTGATTTACTAGTATTGAAGCCAGATTAAGTCAACCCCTGGCCTAACTGGTTTCAATATGACAACCAAATTTACCTCTGTTTCGGTTCCATCTCAATGCAATATATTCAACAATGCCAACTCTGCTGGATCTTCTACGCGTCCAGGTTCTTGACATGTCAGCTCTCTCAATGGCCCTGCCTGTGTGCCTCTCAATACGAAAATTATATGCCATCATCAGTCTTGACCATGTTCGATTTCTTTGGGCTTGGGGATCATATAGCCTAGTAGTGTCTGTTCTGAGTATTTTTTTCAATGTCTCTGTCACCCCATCTTTTATCTTCACAAAATAATATTTTGTCCTACAGAACCCCATATCTTTAATAGTATTTGAACCATGTCTCGTGCCAGTGCTCAGATCAATACTCACCCCCCAGGCCAGATCAACAACAACACCATAGAACATTTCTTCTTGTGAGCTCCACTTTTATTTCCAGTGATGCTCCAGGTAGATCACCTGTTCCATGTATGTTCTAATCTCTCACTCTGAACAGTGACAATGACTTGGAGTCATCTGATGCTGGTGCTCAAGTACTGCATGTAGATCCCCTCCTTGACAATGCTCCAGCGGATGCTCCATTCAACGTTGCAGGCATCCCAGACCACATGCAGGCAGACAATGCCTATGCTCACACAGTCATTGATGAGGCCATCATGTGCAGCACCCACCTGGATCCTGCGGATGCAGATTTCGAGGCAGAATTCAGGACCGCTGCGCTACAGCAGGTCTATCTGGTGATGTTGAAGACATTCTTCAAGCAGAAAAACTATTGCGCAACTATGAGTATCCTCAAGCAGCACTCCCTGATAGTCATCAATCAAGACTTTCACCTCAGCACCACCGACGACCATGTCATCCCTTCAATACAAGGTCATTTTGTTAACTTTGTGCTATACCTCTTGGCTCTTGTCTCGGACTCGATGCTCCCCTCCCCTCCCCTCTCGTCCAGCAGAATTACATCTGGTACGTCAATCTCACATTTTCGAATCTTTTCAAATAGTGGTCCAAGACACACACATCCCTTTCCTTCTCCACCACCAGTCATATGCTATATGTCAGGACTGGAGCCCAAGAAGGGATATGGCTGGCCTTTGTGCCAAATGCCCTTCTGGAACAGCCAGACACCCTCCTAGACATGACCCTACTCGCTGCCGCTCATGGACAGTTCTCCACTTCCATGTCTCTATCCACAGACCATGCTTACATGAGGGTCATGTTCTTCACATCTCTCTTCTCTGGGATGCATTTTAAGACATTCACTGTAACGTACCAGTCAATCATACATGTCACAGACATTCTGTGAGTACTGTTCTTCTTTCTTCCAAAGACTCACACAAAAATTCCTTGTTCTCTCGGTGGGAGACTCAATGAGTGTAATAGACATCTCTAGTTGATGCTATAGGATGCCCACCAGCTCCATCAACATATCTCATGCTGATGGCACAATTGGGTCAACGATGCACCCAGATCATGGAAGGCAGATGGGTTTCTCTCTGAGAATTCCCCTGTCGCTCTGACCATGAAATATGGTCAAAACCAGCCAATCTGCTTATCTTAGCTAGACCAGGATGTGGTCCAGAGGGAACAGCACACCTGGGACCTGGATTATGACCTCAGCATTGTCCGTCTGATGTCCTTCTCCTAAGTCCAACAACCATCATCTCTTTGACCACAATCCAAAGTCTAACCGCATGCTTTAGCTTTAGACAAGTACAGGACTGGAAGAACATATCTGGTCAAGTCCTTCACCAAGTGTACAATGACCTGTATGATCTACCATCCACAGACCCGCAGCGCATCCAAGTCGACCTTCACCATCATCAAAACAGCCACGAATTCCCGGTCTATGCTGTTGATGGTTTTCGAGCCTGCAGACAATTACCCAAGACGTTCACAGAGTCTGGTACCCAGGCAGACCTCACCAAAATTGACACACTCTTTCCTCCAGACGACAATGGCAAAAACATGTATCACGCATATCCTCTGGCATTCACCAAGCAATTCAGAAACATACAGGCCAAGAGAACCCTGTTATGCTTCAACAGAGTCCTTCAAGACATCAATTCCATCCTGTTACCTGCAGTAGAACCAGATGATCAATGTGCTTATCTATTTGGTGATGACTCAACTGAGATCAATGCTGCATACCAGGAAATAATGTTGGAATTGCTATTGAGGCCTAAGAGAGTTCTGTTTTCAGAGAATCTTGCTCAAAAGGCCTCTGGGGAGGATTGTTGATAATATTTGATGATCATCTGATGGTAGGCAACACACAATGAGCCTGGGAGCTCGGATGTCACATGGATAAGCTGCTCATCCTGTACTTATTCCACTGTGATTTGATTGTCAACCATACCACAGGGAAGTGGTTGGCGTAAATCTTGTGCCAATAGAATATTGGCACGGGAACATCAACCAATCAGATGTATGAGTTACTGCCTCAATGTTTGGGGTCATCATCTCACTGGGCATTTATGTCCTCTATGCCTTGCATGCCTCCATGGAACCGGGATGAGGGAGGTGGACAAATGTCAGACTTTTGAAACTTGATGGTTTTCTGACCCTGTACACCATGAATGAATGAGATGGTGCACATGTCCTGTACAGACAGCGCCAAGTTTGGGTCTGCAAGTGGCTATGTTGGCACTATAGAAAGTGAAGTCATTGTATGCAGGGGAATGGACATGGATCAACAGGCAACAATATTATCCACCATGGAAGTTGTGTTGTGCAGGGCTGACAGTGGCAAGGTTGTCTCCATGCTTGTCATGGCCCATGATCCAGTGATCATGGATGGTAATTGCTTGTCGAACTTGCCTCGGCCTTGAGTGATGATGAGGCTGGAATGCTAGTCATGGCATAACCAGCCTCCCCACAACCAACAGGCTCAGAGGTCTCGGTTGGGTGTGAATACAACTTGTCCACAATGTCGGCCTGATATGTGGCATCAGCACTCAGGTACCTGATGACGATGTGGTGAGATCACCAAGCATACTTACCAACCAGAGCACCCATGCAAGCTCCTCTGGCGTGTGCATGTCCTTGTTGACGATGGAGGAGCAGTGGTGGTATTGCCACCCAACTTGCCAAACAGCCTGGCCTGGCGCATCATTGACTACTTCTGTTGAATGTGTCCATGACTGCCATGGTTCACTCAGCAATGCAATGAAAGGTACAACAGACAGCCACTTCAAGGTAGTACCAGGCACTTCACATAGATAAGTCAATCTGATACTGAGAATGGATGCTGTTTGCATCACTCTCCTGGCTATATGCAAGGTTATGCCATGCCATCAGTGCAAGGTGACAGCATAACAATACCCATGCTTGTGCTCCTACTTGATCTAATATGGAAACCAGCACAACTTCAAGTTGGTGATGGATTAATATTAGTTAAGATTGGAAAAATAATATTGTACATACTCGGTCTCCTCCACATGAATGCCACCACTGCAGCAAGTTGCTGTGCAGGGTCGGAGTGGAGGGGATCAGAGTTAGGAATCAGCGACAGTGGTGTGAAAGTTGACGTGTCCTGCATTTGGATGACAGTTGGTATGTCCCGGGCAGGAACCACTGGATGCTCTTCAGATTGTAGGTCCACGAAATCATGATGATAAAAGTAATTGAATTATTGGGCCAGGTGAGCTCCATCAATGAGACTTGTCCCATCGTAGTCTGTCAAGCATAAAACAAGATCAGGCCCGGAAGCATGATGGAAAGTTGGTTCATCAGTGGAAAGAGCATCCAATCCAGGCAGCGCTGGCAGCCCAAACAACAGCTGCTGTGATGCAAAATTGGGAAACTGTTCAATGAACAGATTGGCCATGGTATCACCATCCATCCCATTGTAGGGGGGTGGGTATGGGGAGTCGAAATAGCCATCCATGGTTGATCCTCGACAAAAGGTATATAACAAAGATTTTATGTTGGTCAAGGTAAGTACAGGAGTCAGGACTCACTACACCATGAATCTTTCACATTCTTTCAAAAAAGTCTTGCTGAGTCCATAGCGATTCGGGTGAAGATAAGCCCAACATGGAACCATATAACCCAGGCAGTGCCAGCTGCATGAACAACAACTGCTGTCATGGCGACGCAAAATCAGGAAACTGTTCAACAGATATTAATCAGCCATGATATCACCTGCCCTATCAAAGGGGCTGGGGGGTTTGTGAAACGACCATCCACACTCCCACTAGAATTCATCTTCAAATGAATGATCCTATACAAGGGTGAGTATAAGCTGACATTATCTATGTGAACACCCTTTAAGAGCCCACCATACTCAATACAGGGCACATGCTCTCTTGGTGCTACAATGCTGCTTGCTCCATAGCACACTCTAAGGCTAACAAGACCAGATCTTTACAGAAAATAAGAATCCAGGCAGGGTGTAAATACAATGCAAAGTGTTTCTGGCAAGAGAAAGTCAAGCCAGTCAACAGTGATGTCATCCAGAGACTGTGCATTGTGGCTATGATAATTTCTCCTACCAGCTGAAGTTTAGCAGGAGATTATCATGGTTTTGTGAGTAGCAGCACAAATGTGGGATGTGGAATGCATTGATGGTGCTAAGAAGAAACATTGGTGATGTAAAATGGAAAGTACTTCATCCCACAGTTATCATCTCCTGCTGTCATATCAGAGAATGAGGCTTTGTTCTCTTGTCACAAGTTCTATATTATGTCTCCTGACTGACTATTCACAGCTTCCACTTTCTCTCTGCAACCTCCTTCACCATCTTCTCTTGTCTTAATACAGTAACTCTACAAATGATTCAAATTAATATTCTCTACCAGTTGAAACCACATTACTATAGATACAACCATCTGATGAGAGTGGCCCAACCAACCTGTCAAAGCAAATGTGAAATGGTGGTCAAAATCACATAATTCTGGTACAGAAATTCCTTTGGTTATGGTTGCAGGAATGTACAGCAGCAAGCAGTACAACAACATACTCTCAATTGCATGGATGGTGTCCTTGAAGTAAGGCTAGTATTTGGAATTGAAAGAATTTCAGGTGGAATGACACTACCAGCAGGAGAGACAACATGGGTTGAAAAGAAAGGAGTAGAACTGAAAATGACAAGTATTTTATGAAAATATCTGCCATACAAGCAACCAGAAAGGTAGTTACAGGATGTATTGCTACAAGTCACCAAGATATGATGTTCACCACACGTTGTGCCACTGATCGTGGACAAGACACTCCTGGATGAAAACA
Source organism: Boletus reticuloceps (assembly GCA_018397855.1). Lineage (NCBI taxonomy): Eukaryota > Fungi > Basidiomycota > Agaricomycetes > Boletales > Boletaceae > Boletus > Boletus reticuloceps. The sequence continues at coordinate 48,969 of JAGFBS010000065.1, forward strand.
TGGTCATCCTGTTATTGGCATTGCAGGACGCGAAAAGGTATGGATCACACCTTCTGTTGCTGAAACTGAAAGGAGACAAGGCAGTGAAGAATGCCGGATTTGACAATGAGGCCTTTGGGTCTCAGGTAATTGCAGCAGGTGGTCGACACCGAAGGTTCACACTGGTGGATTGGTTGAAACAGAGAGAGGGGATGGTGGTGTCAGCATCGCGATCGGTCAACGAGCTGAAGAAGAAGGTGGGGAAAGAAGGAGAGGAGGACTTGACGATCCAAGAACAGCCCAACTCTGCAGAGACTCAACTGGGATACTTTCAAAGCTTGTTGAGCATGGGCGGGTCATGGATTGTGGTGATCTACAACAAAGGTGAGTGATATACACATTAGATCATCGATATCTGACACTTGCACGAACAGGAAAAATTGAGACTCACAGAGAAGTTCTCGGGTACCACCTGTCTACTAACCAGCAGCTGTACTCATATGCGGAGAGCGCGGAAGAAGGTATAATTCAAACATACCTCATGATGGTCTCCTGCAGCAAGAAATGGACCAATTGTGAGGTGGCCCTGGGGTTGCACACCCAATTGCATGGATACAAGATTGCAAGCCTGCTGCAACAAGACTACATGTGGAAGTTACTGGAAACGATCATGGACATGAATGAGACGCACTACGTGCACTCGGACATCTTCAAAATGATGTGGCAGACGAACGACTTGCTGTCCAAGCACGGTAGGGTGAGTGCATCAGCAAATCACTGATTTTGGCACAGTGGCACAGTGAGTACAATCAACTACAGTGACCACAGGCACAAATTATATTGTTTGTATAGCAATAAAATTGACTTTTAAACACATTTTATTGTCACTGTGTCACTGTACAGCACTATACAGTGCTTTACAGTATTTTTGTGTTTTGCTGATGTGGTGTATGTCAATGTGTTTCGAACGTCATAGTTGACGCCGCTACAGATGCTGGCGGCTGTGGTCATTTACCTCGAGCATCGGCTCAGATTCTGTTTCAACGCCGTGAAATGGGACAATGTGCAGATCAGGAAAGTGCAACAGACATTGGCGATGCCGTCAAGCAGCGCATCTGCCAAGAAGTCTGCCGATCAATACCTGTTGGATTGTATACAAGATTTGGAATTTGTGAAGCCAGTGAATGGGCGATCACCAACGAGTTGCATCAACAGATCAACACTGTCTACAAGAAGACCCTTTGGAGTTGGGACAAGTGGGGATTGATTGGTACTGATGCGTCAGTGTGGAAACAGGAATACACCATCTATGTGAGGGGTGTGGTGGCAGCGATCACAACAATGAGTGCAAAGATGCTCAAGGATGAGGCCTTGTCCGGGATGGATGACAAAACGAAGCTCATGTGGAACAACTGTGTGTTGAAGGTGAGGTTTGTCCTCGAGATGAAGAACTACCCGTCAGAGCCCATACTCCTCCCATTCATGTCGGTGTCGGTGTGGCAATCCCTGTCACAACAATTCAAATGTGTTTCCAAGACACTAACAGAGGTGAGTTCATATTATTCTATATTATCTATATTCACCGTGATCTGACACAGTAGTTGAATCGCGGTGAATTTGCCATGCCACATGTCGATCCACAACTTATGATAGAGACGTGCATTTCACCATGATTTGACCACAGTGTCGAATTGCAGTGGATCTACTGTGTATCGTAAGTTGTGGCACGTCGATCCACCGTGATCTGACTACCATGTCGGATCGCAGTGGATTGACATGTGGCATGGCAAATTCACTGCAATTCGACTACTGTGTCGGATCACGGTGGAATGTATGTATATAGTTTCTAATTACTAACACATGTGTTGTAGATTTTGTCCTGGTTTAGTCCATTGTTATACAACCACAAGATCGTCGGTGGGAGGTGGAAGATCGGGTCAGCGACAGCAGAGATGATGCGAGCGATGAGCGCCCACCCAGACATAGTTCCAGAACTTGTGCCTATGTGTTTGAGGATGGTGAGACGTGTCTGTGACGTCACGATCGAACTGACCGTGCTTGCTAGTGCACGTGGACCATCGTCGATAACTTCGCCACGCTCATCAGGATGGAAGAGGAGAGATGACACACATGGACATGCCCACACGACCCGAAACCGCGAATGTGGTGAAAGAATTCATGTTGTTAGAAGTGAACACAAGGTGGTGAAGCCCTGGAAGCCCAGGCAGCAGATGAAAGTGGATAGAGACACGAAGGACAGTGATGGTATGTCATCCCCAGTGAAAACTGGGTGTGGCCTGGTGGGCCACAAAGGACCGGATGTTGGACCGGCCATTTCCATGTGATGAGATATTAGAATTAGGACCATGTGATACATCGTAGTGGGAATATCAATAGCAAACATCGATGCAATCACACACTTTGCAACCTACTAGCCTGACCATGCTCCCATCACATCGCTTCCACTCTCGTTACACATCGATTCCCGTCGACATCACACCAGCAACACCACGACACATTGGATCCATCCAGTTCATCGAACTCATCAAGTACAAGTAATAAACAAAGTGTCTGTACTTGTCGAAAGTATTGCAACGCACAACCATGTCTCCTCAAGGACACGACCTTTTATCGACACTTGGCAGAAGCGGATGAAGATGAGCGTGATAGGATGATGCTTTTCAAGCCATTGCCTCTTGATGCTGCCCACTGTGCTGTGGTTTCCCATGACCTAGAAGTTGAAGAAGACCCTCCTGAGAAAGCCAGTCCCAGCATAGGAATGTCTCAGTATGCACGTCAAGTCAAAACCGAACATGCTTTGTCGAAGAGAGCCTGAGAGACACCTGATGCTCTGCACCGCACTGGAAAGAGAAAATGTGCTTGAACGGTACAAGTTGTACATATTCCTCTGTGATCTTTCTATCATCTAAATGATTTTTGGGTCATTGCAACCTGAATGAGTCAAGGAGAAGACACCTCCTCGCTATCCATTGCCTTCTGACTTGGAGCCGCATTTGAGCCAGCCTCGATCTCCATTGCCTGATGATCAGCCTGATGATTTCAACCATGAAAACGATTTCTTTCGTGCATCTTCATCTGTTGCTCAACATCCCCTTGCCCAGAAAGACCACGAAAATAATCCTGGGCCTCCAAATGACCGTCTCCTCTCTCCAGACCGAGATATGCCTGAAGTTGGAGATCAGCATCAACAACACCACAACGGAGCAGCAGGGAACATAGTAGATGATCGAAGGCGACTACCATTTATCGATCTCGAGATGCTCTCACCCTCAGCGAACCTACCAAAGATTCAGCAAACCCTAGAATTTGTCAATCTTGTTAGGAACGCGTCCTTTGAAGATCCAATTGCGAAAGGAACACCCACTATGCTTCAAAGGCTACGGAACCCTCCTGAGGCTTCCATTCAGCTCAACAACCCCAGTATACAACACAGTATCTCGACCTATCTGGTGCTCAAGCATGCGTCTCAAGCTGCATACAAGCAAGTCATCAAATCCACCAAGCAAAATTTTCCTGATGCTCCTGGAGCCAACATTGCCTCAAGTTCCAAGCTATCGAGAACCTCATCACATCATATACTGGCATCGAGCCAATTGAGCACAATATGTGCGTTAATTCATGTATCATACTGGACCATTCTCAGACCTCATTGAATGCCCTCAATGTGGCAAGACACGCTGGGATGAAGCGAAACTTGAGGTGACCAATGGTCGAGTCAAGATTCCAGCAAAAAGATTCACAAGACCCTTCCACTTGGCCCACAGTTGCAAGCATTGTATTGGAACCCCGAAAGTGCGCATGACATGTGGTATCTCTACGAACAAACTCAGCAGGTTCTCAACGAGTACAAAGAGAAGAACAAGATTTCTATTGTCGATGACATCACTGCCAGCTGGGATTATTTAGGTAGCTCACTGGCTGGCGATATCAGCAAAAATGATGTCATTCTTATGGCCTCCCTCGATGGTGCTCAACTATACGAGGACAAGGATTCTGATTGCTGGCTGTACATCTGGGTTGTCATCAATCTCGCTCAAAACAAGCGCTATCGTAAGATACATGTACTATCTGGGGGATTCATACCCGGCCCCAAAAAAACCTAAAATCATTGATTTGTTCATGGTCATTGGCCTGCATCATCTCTTGGCATTACAGGGTGAAGGTCTCAAGATCTAGGACTCGGCCTGTCAAGAAACCTTTCACTCGAATGTATACTTCCTTTTCATGACTGCAGATGGTCCTGGATTGGTACATTGGGATGGCCTCGTCGGCCATTGTGGCAAAAATGGTTGTCGGCTATACTGCAGAGTCCGAGGACGACACAAGGACACACACTCCAATTACTACCCAGCTCTCTTGCGCCCGCATAATGGCCCTGCAGACAGTAATCATCCAGATCATTCAGCATTCGAGATCCCTCAAGCTGGTAGCCAGGAATACACAGCCAATCTCATTCATCTTGTTTCCTCACCCAATCAGCGCCAGTTTGAGTTACATCAGACCGAGACAGGTATCACAAAGGCCCTGCTTATCCTTGGCTTGGATCCGATGCACTCACTTGGCATACCACTATGTATGACGCCCGACATTATGCACTTAACAGCAAACCTCAGCAACCTTTTGATATCACTTCGGTGGGGTACTATTACATGTATGAATAGCGACGACATCAATACCTGGGATTGGGCAGTTCTTCGGGATGAACAAGTTTGGAAAGCTCATGGTCGTGCCGTCGAGGAAGCTGGTTGCTATCTCCCAGGATCCTTTGGCACGAAACCACATAATATCAAAGAAAAACTTAATTCTGGTTACAAGACATGGGAGTTCTTCCTATATAGGTTTGGTCTTCTCCCGGGCCTACTCCATGGTCTCCTTCCCGAACCATACTGGTCAAATTTCTGCAAGCTCATTAGAGGATTTCAGCTCCTTTGCAAACACCAACTTACCCACGAGGAAGTTCTCGAGGTGTGCATTCTATTAGCTGCATGGGAACATGAGTTTGAAGAAATATACTATCAACGCCGCAATGATCGAATTCATTTCATTCGCCCATGTGTACATCAGGTACTCCATCTCACACCTGAAACTTTTCAAAAAGGGCTGCTTATCTGTACCGCACAATGGACCATTGAGCGAACAATTGGCAACCTCAAGCAGCAAATTCAACAACCCTCAAACTACCTAGTAAACTTTGCAAAGGAAGGTGTTCAACATGCACGCATAAATGTGCTACTTGCAGCACTCCCTGAGCTCGACAACTCCCAAATAGGCCTTCTGAGTGGTGCCCTTGATCTTGGTGGTGGCTACATACTCCTTCGCAAATGAGACAAAATCCCTGTTTACCCTAGTTATGGCACTGGTGGGGCGATATTGGACTTCCTCAACCAGCAAATTGGACCACTTCCCAAGATACAGTGCTGGGCACGATTGCTTCTACCAAATGGACAAATTGTGCATAGCACGTGGCGAGAAAAACTTTGTGCAATAGATAAATTACGGATGTCCAGGATGGTAAAGGTATCTCTCACTCTCTCTCTTTTCTTTTCCCATCCAACGAACATTAACATATTCAGTTCAAGGTCCTTAATGATATCTTGGTCGGAGAAGTACAATATTTTACAAGGCTTGCAGTCCTAGAAGGCAAAGATCTACAGTTCGCCAATGTTGCAGTTGTTCACGCATTTTTCCCCCCAATAAAGCAATCCTCCAGCAATCCCAAGGTGTTCTCGCTGTCAGCCAACTTTCTGAGGCAGTTCTGGTTGTCAAAATTCAAGATATTGTCTCTGTCGTAGCTATGATTCCATGCCAGGAACAGGATAACCACTTCTTCTGCATGGAGAGGCCTGGGCTTGCTGTATCTCCTTCAGTAGATGAGAATGGTGAGGATGATGAGGACAGGGACAATGCCAATGATGTAGAATAGCTCTTTTTGCTTGCTTCAGTTTTCTCTATGTATTGTACAACCTAATCATACAATGTAACTACTTGCAAGCACTCTTTGCAACCAGTTTCTCGTACTTGTAGACTTGCTTACTAGTACTAGTGTTTGTATTGTCCTTTAAACGAGATCAGATATGAAGACAAAGATGCATATATGAAGCTAACTTTGTTTGAAGTAGAAGCAGAGACGTTAGAGCATTTTCCGGGCAGAAACTCGAAGTTGAAGTTGGATTTGGATTCAGTAGGACTATCGTCATTTGGGTCTCTTCGATGCTAAGTGAATATCACTACAATTAATACAAATTCACTGTACCGATTGAACCCACACATTTTTTGGCAGTATTGTGCGATCTGAGTGGAAGCGTAACAGGGGTTGCTTCTTTCTTCTCAACTTGGGGTACAAGTGAAGGTGGACTCAGATGAGCACGGATTCGAGAGGATATGATCTCAATGGTCTGTGCTCAGAGTTAACACAACGAGAATGGGAATAGTATAAAGAAAAACTCACTAAAGGTCCAGGTAATTCCGGGTGTGAGTAAAGTGGTAGGTGTCCTCTGGGTGTTTCAACGGGATAGCGATCTGAATAAAGTTTTCCGCACGAAAGTTGGACAACATAGTGGTTATGGTAGTAGTAGATACTAGGTAGAGCAATATACTAACTTCGATAATATCAAATATTTGGATTAGATCAGCACAGTGTCGCCAAAGGTTTGCTCCCATTCAATCAGATCTTTCTCCTCCTCTGCCATCCAAGTCACCACCACCATGTGATCCCTAATCCCTTCTTCCACTCCCTCGTTATTGGATACCCACTCGTCTTTGGATCCCTCTCCACCTCCAACATCACAACCACACACCTACACTGGCACCGATTCGCCGATGACAGGTCCTTCCAGCTTCCCAGCATCTGTCAGTTTACTACTGCTGTCCATTATTGAACAACTTTCCAGTGGCCCCTTTGTGATGGACTGTATGCGCGAGCTCCATTCATTGCGGGAACGAGTTAGGACCCTAGAGCTTGAGAATACAAGGATTGGTGTTGAACGTGACACACTTAGGTAGGCTGCTTTCTTCTCTTTGTTATATGCTAAAGGTGTATTATTTCCAGAGAGGTACTCAATCACAAAGGAGGAGTCATCGACCCCGTGCTATCCGGTACTCGCCCAACCTCAGAAACGCATCCAAACATCAAATTCTGGACAAATAAAGACTACGACACTTGGCTTGATACTCCGGAGGCACAAATAGTCCAAAGAGATGAAGTAGCTTACCTCGAAGAGGAGAACAGTTTCAAGAGAAAAGATCAAGGCAATATGTGCTTGTATGCGGAGCGCATGGATGGAACTCGCTCGAAGTAACCATGCCCCACAGATCTGGGGAGAGTTGGATGCAACTGGAAGGAAGTTCTTTCACTCGTTCATTGAGGATGCTTATCCACTCTTCAAGTGTGTGCAAGGTGGATGGAAGTTGGACAAGCTCGCACGAATGAATTACCCAGCATGGAAGGGAGAGCATTTCGACAAAATGGGCACTTTATTCTCAAAGGAGGACCAGAAATGGGGGAAATGCAAGACTGAGGAACTTGATGAGTTAGAGAAAAACACTGGCACCATTGTGAAGAAACAGCAACTTGAAGGTAAGTATAGGCACTCCCACATTCTACATCATTACTAATACCAATGTTTTTATTGACAATCCTTTCAGAGAATGATGCAGCAATGTCAGGTAGCGATGGGTCAAGCTCAATGACATCATACTTGGCTGCCTCACCGTCTTCTGCCTCTGGATCGTGAACATCTGGAAGTAGTACCTCCCCACCTCCAGTAGATACATCTGCTGTGTCGTCTGATGAAGGTTCCACACAAGATCAGTCTGTCCCCGCAATTCCACCTCCCTCTTCATCTGAATCGGAAATTTCAGGAAGTCCTCCACCTCTGCTTAATGAAGATGCACTTCGTGTTCAAGGCAATAAAGATACAGCTCTGCGTCAACCTGTACACGTCAATCCTCTGTAAGTACAGCCATGCGGTTCACTTTCTTCAACATCTAATATCACTAGAAATTCATTGGCACAGGTTGCTGCCCAACTCGAGATCCAGATTCCGAGTCCGAGTCCTACTACAACCACTGGCAGTTCTGAATCCAACGCAACCTCTGTGCCCAGGACTCCGAGCCACCCTGATCCCCCCAAACCAAGTTCTACACAGACCATTCCTTCGTCATCCAATGTATCCACAGGCAAGAAAGCGCTGAAAATGTGCCCCGGTCCCGCACGAAATGGATGGTAGGCACACAGACATTTCTATGATGCTTACTGATCCTGGATCAGAAACTTATGTGCTCACCGGTGGATGAAGGCATTCAAAGACACAACAAGCTCCACTACTGTCGAGTTCAAAGCATATTACCAAGGTTTGAGTCCGGAACAGAAAGAGGTACAACGTGACAAATATCTGGTATCACTACTAACTTACTGCGCTCCAGGCATACAAGAAGGAAGCTAAGGAACTGGTAGGTACTTAGCAATAGGACATTCCGATTACTAAAGTCTGTTTATCAGGTTTCTTCAAATGCTTGGACCACAGGAAAAGACATCTTGAACGGCAAGTTATACTAGGCAGTCCCTATCGCTCGCATCATTCCAGTTTCAACTTGCTCGTGTTCGCATCATTCCAGTTCTTGGCCTCACCCAGTGTATTCACATCAATGTAGTTCCTGGTCCGTTCAATGCAAAACTCACACTGCGCCAGTATTTGTATCATTCCAGAGGATCCTTTTCACGCACACCTCACATCTCTTATACCAGCACTCCTTCTGCCCACATGTCCATCACGCGCATTTTCCATTCTCATCTCCATTCGTTGCCCTCTTGTTTCCGAGTCTTCTTCACATTCTCCCGTGATACCTATTTTGTAGCATCCAGTAGCACCTGACCCACAATATGAATATCAATAATTCCGAACATTACTTTTAATGGCAGTAATTTTATATGGCAAGATATGAGTGGATCGGGTGAGATCTAAGGACATGCAATCCATCTCATATGTCCCAAGAAGTGATCAGATGGCGCCATGTAAGTTTTTCGTGTCTTGGGAGGAAAATATATATCATGCATTATCATCCCATATGATATCTACGGACATGTTTATCTGTGATCATACTGAGCACGGCCCCACAAGATGTTGAATCTCAAATAAGTCACATTTTGTGTGAGGGATATGAACAGATATTATTTCCATGTATCTAGGGAGGAGGCTATATCTACTTATATCCAGTGCTTTGTGGTCCTACCAGGCCACACCCAGTTTTCACTGGGTGTCATCAGTCATGCATAGAATTGACAACTTGACACACTCACTTTTCGTGATTTCAGACGCATACCTCAAGAAACAGTTGAACCTCAAGGCGGTCGTGATGGACAAGGCGATCAAGACCGAGCTCAAGACTCGCTGGATGGATAGGGTTCCAACTGATTGGTTGGAATCCTGGTGGCACCAGATCAACATACCCACCATGCCTGGGAAAGCTCTGTATCGCTCAGCTAATTTGTTGAACTACCACACAGGTTACTGGGGGCCGACGTCAGCATCGAGCGAACCGCATGCACGCAAGGAGACGATCAGCGCTGCAATCACTGAGTATTGTACCATCCTCGACTATTGCATCCCTCTGTTGTCGCAGGTCAACAGCCCCGCGGCGTTCATCTGTTCCGCATTGGAGAACGTGATGTCCTTCCCGGTAAACATTGAAAAAGGACGTCAAGGTCCCACTTCCAAGTTGCTGACATGGCCTGACACCATCAAAATCAACGCGGAGGCCAGATCTTCTTTCTCTTTCGACATCATCGACAAGAACACGTGCAGCTTGCACATCGCGTCGCGTCTGCGCGATCAAGAGGCGATCCAAAAAGTCATCAACACCATGCAGTCTTGCCCTGTAGCATGGGCTGCACAATCAGATGAGGAACCATCTTCTCAAATGAAGGCTCAGCTGGTGAGACCAGAAGTTGTGAACATCTTGGAAACTCTTGTCAAGGTGAGTGAAGTGATGAAGTACGCATGTTCCTAATGGCACACTCATTCACACAGACTCTGGTGAAGAGCATGTACGAGAAGCGTGAGAATATTGTCATTGAGGATGCGACAATGTCTGATGAGGATGGCGAGAAGGCTGATGAAGAAGCCGCCATTCCCAAGGAGGACAGACTCAAGTTCATGTTACGCCACATGCATTTCGGACACAACGAGGACGATTCCGAGCTTGGCGAAGAACATCACGAGGTCAAGGACCACATGATGTCAATTTTGTGTTTGTTCTCAGCATTCGACAACAAGGCGCGTCTCCATCTCCTCAGCAAAACGTGTTGATGATTCGTCGTCTAAGAAGACCGTTGCTACTGGTGAGATATCATGATTATCGTGTGTGTCTACATCTAACCTAATCCACAGGTAGTCTCATGACCAGACATCGGACGTGGTGGGTCCTTTTGGTCTTTGCCTTGGCGGGCCTCGGAATCTTCCAAAGACCAAAATGTCTGGTGACTTTCAGTCCAAGACTATCACATCGAGTCACACATGTCACACTGTCAGTGCCTGATATAGCAGAAATTCCCATTTTAGTGTAGCTTCTATCACTCACTCTTCATATCCAAAGTCCCTGTCTTGCTGGGACATACTTAGAACACATTTAATGCCCACAGTCTTTACTCAGATAGAGTCACATGCACAGCAGAAAGAGAGAGCCTACTCGAACCTCAAAAAATCTCGAGAATTGGCTTCTCAAGCAAGAGATTACAAGTCTGAGGCCACCCGGGAAAAACTTGTTGAAGCCTGTCTCGAGCAGTGTAACCACTGGCCGCATCCGTGGCAACTTGATGCTGCAGAAGCCTTCCATCTCAGCTTAGATTGCATCATTCTGGCTGGCACTGGGTTTGGAAAAAGCCTACCATTTGTCATGCCTCTGATGCTCGACACTGAAAAGATAATGTTAGTAATCTCACCTTTGAATGTCCTCGAGGAGGATCAGGTCAGTCTCTGCTCATACACTCACCTGTCACCGAATCATTGATCATGGCCTCCTCTACTAGGCACGCAGATCATGCCAGATGGGACTTCGAGCAGTAGCAGTAAATCATGGCAGCTATACAATCACACTCCATTGAGTAAGCAGCTGTCCAAGTTGTACTCCACCAAATTCCACTGACCTTGTACATGAAGGAGCTTGAGAAACTTAAATTTTGAGTCATATATACCTCACCTGAGATGGCAATATCTAACCATCAATTCAATGGCCTACTCTGCTCGACGAGCTATCAACAACACCTAGCAGGTGTTGTTATTGATGAAGCCCATTGTATAGTACAGTGGGGTGGAGACTTTCGACCTACCTATGCAAAGGTCGACAAACTCCGGTTGTTCATGCCTACTGACATCCTGATGTACATCACAACGGCCACAATGACACCCAACATGTTGGCAGACGTCGCGCATCTGCTTCATATCAATCCTGCATCATCATTTTCTCTCAACCTTGGCAACGATCGGCGAAATATATATCAAGAGGTACACACCATTCGAAACAGCCATGATTTCGCGGCCTTGGACTTCTTGTTTGAGGGCACAGTTCATGTGAATGATCTGGAGCGGGCCCTTCTGTTTGTCAACTGTGTCGAAGATGCGCAACATGGTTGGCAGCACACACAAACTATCCTACTGCAAGATTTGCACTTGCTCGTGGGTTTTCTGCACTCGCGCCGGTCTGAAGCAAGCAAGGTCAGTGAGCTGGACCTCTTCCACAGAGGGGAATGGCAGATTCTTTGGGTCATGGAAGTGGGCAGAATGGTAAGTTAGCCATGAATGATGAGTACTGGGTGGGGTTACTTACAAGTGGTATAGGGTCTGGACATTCCAGACATCACCTTCATCACCCAACTGGGTGTACCACCATTGTTGATGGTGTGGATTCAGCATGCAGGGCGTGCCGGTCATGCGTCAAATCTTCAGGCTCGGGCTGTACTGTTTGTTGAGATATCAGCGCTGAAGGTTATTGGTACGGGAAGAGATCCTGTAGAGTCGGAGTCAGAGATGGAGGACAATGAACCCAAACAACCTGAAAATAAAACTTACCGCAAAAGAATGGAGCCATCACTGCATGAGTACGTCGAGACCAAGGGTTGTAGGTGCGAGGTTGTGGATGGCTTATTCCATAACACACTGCATGTATTAGGTATGCACGTAACTTCCGTTCTCACACTGCTGATTCTCACTCTGCCAACAGTCCCTCCCACACTCTGTTGCGACAACTGTACACGTTCCCACCCACCCACAGTGTCTGGTGAATCCTCTACAATCATGGGGATCAGCACAGACATGGAAGAACCTTCCGTGCCAAAGCAAGAGTCTCCTGCAGTCATATGCCGTGTCCAACAATACCTTCAAGATGTTTGTGCAGCACTACTATCATGGCGCATCAAAACACTTGCCTCTGACTTTCCCCACTCCTGTTTCACCTCCATCATCATTCTTCCCAACCCTGTTCTCACTACCATTGCATCTAATCGTCAAATCAAGACCATTGAGGAACTACGCACTGCAGTATTGATGCTGTGGGTCTTTGTGGAGCAGTATGGGCAAGCCATGTTGGATCTGGTGAGGCAAATGGATGAACGAGATCAATGCCAGAAGGAGGAGAAGAAGCAGAGTGACAGCAAAGCAAAGCGCCTTGAGAATGAGCGGAAACAACTTGAGAGGGTGCGCACGACAGGAAAAGTGCGTCACTCACACCTCCTGCAGCAAGCCAAAAAGAACTGTGTTATTCCGGGGACGGGCTGGTAAGTGCCTTCTGTAGGACTAAGACAATTCAACTCAGTTGTCTCAAGAGACGAACTAACATCAATTCAACTGTGCCAATGAGTAACTGGTTATACATCAAATATTGAGAACGTACCTCAGTTGTCTCGAGAGACAAACTGAGGTGGAAGAAGAAAATTGTCCGAGACTATATGAACCGTCACGTGCAAGAGAAGTCGAAGCACGAATCGTCAAGATAAGGGTCATGGTGACGAGCTGAACAAGATAAACAAGAAGCAAGATAACAAAGAGTGAAATAGGAAACTCATAATCCAACACCTTCTTCACCATTGCCTATGCTTTGTATTGAGTCACCCCAAATTCTCAGCTTTGATATTTTGATACCCACCACTGATGCTGATGGTTCGCCAACACCCAGCGCTCCTTTACTGCAACCACTGTTATCTCCTGTCAAGTCCACGTGGCCTACAGCTGGTAATAGTTTAGCTCGTTCACCATTATCCCCTGTAAAGTCTCCATCCTCACATGACCCTGATCCCCATGCATCCCCCCCAATCAATGCAATCACATTTGACATTTACTCACCACAGCATCCGCTGCCAATGCCTTCACAAAAGCCCACTTATCAGTGGATGTCCTATGAGCAGCATAGTGGTATGTCGAGCCATGAATCCTGCAAGCGACATAGATTAGCAACGTGATCTAGCAACTACACCTACTACTACCATACCTCAGATGTTGCTCATACCAGATTCCGTTTTAACCACCAGCAAGTGATAGTGTCCTTAGTAGCTAGCTTCACTGTACCCTGAGATGTGACATCCTTCACAATGTCTGTGCTTGTACGAGTGGCCCAACATTTGTGCTCCAGATGAATGCTTGAATTTACATAGGAATCTTCCAATTGTTGCACATCTTTCTCTTTGCTCGGATCAGTGTGAGATTCTCCACACCATAGGCACCTCAGCTGCTTTTTGAGATGCTTTTGGACAGCATGAAAGGTTGGGATGGATGGGCTTCTGTCTTTTATCGGAGCCCATGAGGCATTGGGCCCTTGAACTCAATCTGTCATCTGGATCAACATAGCTTAGTTCATCTAGGAACTACAACATGTCACAAAGTTTGAACTCTCACCTTGATATACTTGATGTAATACTCCTGCCTCTTGAAACAACCCTAAAGACTCACACTTAAGTGAAGCTTTGTGCTAGGTCGCTTGCACAGAGAAAAAGACAAGAGATAAGAAAAGTAGAGTTGCCTGTAGGGGAAGCTCCAAGAGAACAAGACTAGTGTTCTCTGGCACTGCATTGGGGTTTATATACTAAGTACATGTGTGCACAGACCAAGCAGTGCTACTACTATATATGGTATGTATCCTTGGTACCGGGTAACATGAGGTAAAGGCATGTAGTGGACATGCATGATGTGCATGTATGCTATGGCAGCATGAGGATGCAATGCGGATCTAATGTGAATGAGAAGCATGGATGTGGGAGATTAGATACACATGTGTGAATAGAAGCAATAGAGCAGAGATGAAAGGAATGCATGTGAATGCGTGAAGGAAATAGATAGAGGTTGAATGAAAAGAAAAATGTTAAGTCCATTAGCTTGAGTAGCGATCATAACACTTTCCCTGTCCTATGGTCAAACTCCTGAATGACCTAGATGGTTTCGGTGTCCTGAAACTCCTCGTTGTTCTCCGGATCACTGGCCTGAGTGATTGGACTTCCTGGCATGTCTCTGTCATTCCCGTGGATGAACTCATGTAAGGTGACTCCCGTATTGACCGCCAAGGGAGTGGAATGGACCTGAGAATTTGGGTGGAAGAACTCAAAGTCCATGGGATTGCGATGGTGAAGGGTCCTGTTATAGTTCAACATGGGACTTGGATCGAGGGATTCAATCCCAACAGTCCAGACTTCGTCGTTCATTGGCTGTAGCATTCCCGTTTCCGATTCACCATGCATAGAGTAGTTGTCGTAATTTTCATCATCATTTCCCCATGCGGCATCTGGGACGTAGTGAGTGTCCCAGTGAGCTGGTTCAGGAGCGATTTGTATGCTCTGGGAAAGGCTGTAGGGATAGGGGCCATGGTCTGATGAAGATGAAGAGGAGGAGGAAGAAGAGACGGTGGAGGGAAATGGTCCATGGGAGCGAGAGGAATTGGAGCGGGGAATGTGCAGGTTCCTTTGCCAGTACCCTTCATCAAAAGGGGTTAAACGTCGGCGGAGGATACCTGGGAGGGGAGTGACGTAGCGCAGGCGTTCTGGAGGAAAGACAAGAAGGATCCAAAGATAATAGTGATGAAAGAAAGTGAAATCATAAGAGGCAAAGAGGAAAGAGAAAATATTGCTCCATGATGGAGAGTGGAAGAATAGATAGTTCATGATGTGAATTTCTAAAGCGACTCGGAAGAGGAGCATGATGAACAACATCGATGTTTGGTAGTAAGGCATTGTGGGTGAAATGTGAGATGGGTCGTTAAAGAGAGGATGCACTGTCTTATATACGAAACTACTCCCTGCTTAGAGATCGACTTCCAGGCAATCGAAGGGGAGACGGCGCAGATTAAACGTGGTGAAGTTTTCATATACCTGAAAGAGGGAAGAAAACGCCTCAGGCGCCATAGACAAGGCCCTAGGGGCAGAAGGGTGCTTCTTGTGAAAGTCGGAGATAGCATCCTGAGCATGCGTGAGATTAGCCCATGGCTCCCACGTCCAATCCATTTCAGCATAGCCCTTCCAATGTGCCAGAAACTCGAGGCGATGGCCCTTGTACCGTGAGTCAACAATAAAATCCACTTTATATTTGTCATCTCGATCCTCGGTTACCAGAACCAGACCAGGCTGAAAGGTGGATTGACCAGGCAATCTATCGTTGTATGGCTTCAATTGCGAGACATTGACGACAGGGTGAATCCTCATGGAGGAGGGCAGTCTGAGTTTCACAGCATTGGAGCCCATCAGCTCCGTTATCTCATAGGGGCCGAGCCATCATTCGGTTAATTTCCGTCATGCACGCGTCAAGCGCAAGTTTGATGTGGACAGCCATACCTTATCTCCAATTTCATATGCAGGAGATTTGGAACGGTGGCGATCCGTGTTACGTTTCATGCGGTCCTGAGCCGCGGACATATTACTTTTAACTTGTTCCAACATGTCAGCCATGCGGTCGGTAAACTCAAGGGCAGCTGGTGCCTTTGAGTGACGTGATTCTATACCCATTCTGGACTCGTATGACTGTGTAACTGTGAAAGGGGACTTGCCCGTTGCAGTGGCCTTCTTGGAATTCATGGAGAACTGGGCTATGGGTAACCAAGCGGCCCATTCATCTTGTTTTTCAGAAGTAAATAAGCGAAGGAACTGCTGCACTTCACGATTCATGCATTCTGTCTGACCATCTGTCTGAGGGTGGAAAGACGTGGATAATTTAGGTTTAATTCTGAGAGAACGGCATATGTCGGCCATGACCGTGCTGGCAAACTGGGGTCCTCTGTCGGATATGATAGTGGTGGGAAGGCCGTGATGCTTCCAAACATGGTTTAAATATAATTTAGCTGTATCGAGTGCCATGGCGTTCTTCGTGCAGGGAATGAGTTCGACTTCCTTGGAGAACCTGTCAACTACTACCAGAATAGAATCATAGCCCTGGGATAGGGGAAGATCTGTGGTGAAATCCACCGAGATGTGTTCCCAAGGGTGATCAGGTATGGGAAGTGGCTGCAACAGACCAGCTGGGGCCTGATTAGTTCCCTTGAACCGTTGGCATCAATCACATCCAGCGATATAACTTTTAACAAATGTAGCCAATCCTGGCCACCAATAGCTGCGCTGCAGCAAGTCAAGCGTCTTTCTGAACCGGCGTGTCTGGCCATAGGGGTGTCATGGTGTAACCGCACGACTTCCATGCGTAGATCATCGTCATCAGACACATACAGCCTGTGGAGTTTGTCGTAAAGAGTTGAAAGGTGGTGTGAGAGTAAGTCATGTGACCTGTAATTACTAGTAGTATATAAGACTCGTCTGAGTCTAAATATGAATAACACTTCTTGATCCCGAACTACATCGTTCTATTAAGAAACACCTTCCCAAAGGTAAGTACCACTGCAGCAGTTCCCTACCCTGTGCGGTGTCAGCCACCGGGTAAACGTCATTGCAACAGGTTATGAGCCCCGCAGCTCTGACGTTCTCGAACATCATCTGCTCAGTGGCGAACACCTTCAGAACACTGGCTGTCCCGTGCGGCAACACCGGACACTCTGATGCGGCAACGCTCAGAGTAACCGCCAACAGACTACAGATGTAGGGGGTCACTATGACTCTACATTCTGGAAGCTCTGAGTGTTCAGCGACGCGGGACGTTCTCCCACTCCCTTCACTGGTTTATGCTGACTCATCATTCTTCTAGAACCTACAATCGTCATGTCATCCTCCACCATTTCCGGCATCACCAAGCTTAATGGTACCAACTACAAGTGTTGGGCCCAGGACATGGAAGCCTATCTTCGTGCCAGTGGTCTCTGGCAGAAGATGAACCACAAGTCCCGCCTCACGGACACTGAGCCCAAAGCCCAGGAGAAGTGAGACGAGAACGACGACAGGGCCCTCGGGTCCATTTGTCTCCGCCTCGAACCCCATGTCGCCTCCTGCTTCCAGCAGCACTCCACTGCCAAGGCCCGCTGGGACTCTCTCAAAGCATTATATGCCACTGCCTCCATCGCTTCCGCCTATACGGAATGGAAGAACATGCTCGGGATTTCCATCCCCGAGAACCAACACCCTGGCCCTGCCTTCTCCAAGTTGAACGCCAGCTTCGCGGCACTCGAGGACCTCCAACACAAGGTCCCCGACAACCTCAAGGCCTTCATTACCATGGCCAAGATGCCCAAATATGCCGAGACCCTCCATCAGCAGCTCAACGCTGCCATTGATACCGACCCCACTAAAAACAAGGTCGCCACGATGGGGGAGCTGGAGACAGCCCTCGCCGCTGCTTGGCAGCACTACCTCACCCGCCGTAAGCCGCAGCAAGCACAGGCGAATAAGATTACCAATGTCCGTCGCCAACAAGGCAACCCTCAATTCTCGAAGCAGAAACAGCCGGTGCAACCCGCCGGTGTAGAAGGCGAGAAAGAGAAAGGCAAGGTGAAGAAACGTCGTCAGGGCAAGCGCTCTGAAGAAGGAGAGAAGAAGCGCAAGGACCGTGCGGCCACTGCCGCCAAGCAATCCTCCGCCTCATTTGCTTTTGCAAACTTCTTCCAGGAGCCTGCAGTTTTCAGCCCGGCCTCCCTTGACTTCAACGAGCCTGTCCTGGACCCCGCGCTCTTGCGCATACTCCAGGCGTCTCCTACCCCGGTCCCCCCGCTTTCCCGCAGGTCCTAGAGACCATCTCCCTTGCTCACCATGTTGAGGCGACTCCCACTCCCCAGGTAATTCGCAACCTGGAACCTATCGCCACTCACCGCTCCCATATTCAGCAGCACTCCGCTTTCATGGAGGATGGCCCCTTTGGTGCTCGCACCCTCCCGCGCAACCATGCCGGCCCCTCCGCGCCCTCTCTTATGGAGCGCATGGAGACTCCCCGAATCGTCGAGTTATTCTCTGATTCGGATGATGAGGATGTTGTGAGCATGGGCGAGATGGAGGTCGACGACTACATCAAAGAGTTCTTCGGTGACGCAATCGATTGGCAAGTCCCCTTTTTCCTATGTCCATCTCTAGCAGGCACTGACACGCGGTCTTTATCGCCTCAGATTTTATGTAGTTCTTATATGACACATACGCCTGTACTAGTAGATAGAAATCCTAGGCACTTCCTTTCGCCATGGGTGATCAATGTACGAAGCCAGTATCCGGCAAAGGAAAGGAAAAGGAACATATCCATGAGATACCACCAGACATGTGGCTCCTTGATTCAGGAGCGTCATCACACTACACCAATGATTTGGACGACCTGATTGAGTACTCTGAGTTTACTCAGCCTACTTTCTCTCAGACTGCAAATGGCAAGGCCCACATTTTGGGCAAAGGCACTGCAATAATATGATACAACGGTAAACTTGTGCGGTTATCGCCAGTTATTTACATGCCTACATGCAATGTAAAGCTCATTTCCATGGGCACCTTGTTAGTTGATGCGTGCATGACCCTTAAAACCCGTGCCAACACCATAGACATCTTTGATAAGTGTTCTATGCAGATCGTCCTGAGTTTCCACTCTCACGGTGATACCATGTACTAGATACGTGCAAACACAGTTCGTCCACAAGTCAACTTAGCGTCTATGACCTCTGTGGACTATGAACTTCTTCACCGCCGTTTAGGCCACCCCTCGCGCGAAGTGCTCCGCTCAGCAAAGAAGCACATTAAGGACTTCCCGGAGATTGACATACCGTCGAACCCTCCTATCTGTCCGGGCTGCCAACTTGGCAAACAGCTGAACTGTACTTATCCTCATAGCGAGAAGCAGGCCACCACTCCCTTTGAGTTGATTCATTCAGATCTTAAATCTTTTGAGATCGATTCGTACCACAAGTACAAGTACGCTTGGTTAATGTATATAAAGACCAAGGATCAAACCCTTCGAGTCACCAAGCAATTCATTGCCCATGTCCGAAATCACTCCAACACCATGATAAAACACTGGCGGACTGACACCGGCGGAGAATTTACCTCCGTGGCCTTCAAGGATTATATGAAGGACAACGGCATTAACATGCAACAATCCGCCCCCTATGTACACCAACAGAACGGGCGCGCGGAACACCTTATCCATACTCTTATGGACAAAGCACAACCTATGTGACTTCAGGCTTGTTTACCTGAGTCATACTGGGAATTTGCGCTATTTCATGTGCTGCACGTGTACAATTGTACCCACTCTGCTCGATTGAACTGGAAAACACCATCCGAGATGCTCTCCGGCTCTAAGCCGATTATATCGCATCTTCGGGTCTTTGGCTGCGGTGCCTACGTGCACATTGCTCCAGAAAATCGCGGTGGAAATTACAACCCAAGTCGCAATTGATGATCTACCTAGGTGTTTCCACTGGTAGTGATTCAAAATACCTTTTCATGCACCCTAACAACGCACTTCACATTTCGGCACACGCCATTTTTGATGAGAACCTGTTCCCCAGGTGCTCCAAGGCGCAGCCTCACCGGCCGATTAACCATCCGCCTGCCCCACACAATGATGATGATGAGTCTTCTGACTCAGATTGTGACCCGGATGAGTCTGATGTGGAACTCGCTCCTCATCCACACTCTCCTTTACAACAGAAAGCACCGTGGCCCCTTACTCCACCTCCGGTTGCTCCTCCCTCACCTCCTCCTGCTACACCACCCCGGCAGTTCCCGCTCGCCCACAACACCCTCAACATGAACGACGCGCCCCTTTCCGTCCCGGAAATGTATATGGGGAACGTCACGATCTGCTCAGACAGCTGCGTGACATCGAAAAGGACTCCGATTGGCGAAAGCTAGTCGAAGGATCAGGAGCTGGTCCATCGGATTCACCAGTAGTCCCTGGAGGCATGCCCCACTCCCCGACTCCGTCGGAGGATGATGTGGACCGCATGACCAGGGAAGGGGGAGACACTTTGGTTTCATACCTCTGCAACCATGCAAATCGCCAACACCCCTCTCCCTCAGAGCTACTACCCAGAGAAGAATGAATCTCCTGTCAACCCGGAACTTCGGACGTGAATCCAGACAGTGATTGGATCATTACTGTACCTCATGATCGGTACAAGACCAGACATCTCATATGCGGTTACCCAACTCGCCCGCATGTCCGCCAACCCATCAGAAGAGCACCTAAACAAAGCTCTATACATTTGCCGGTACCTACTAGGAACCCGAGACTACGCTCTCGTCTATCAGGGCAAAAGCGGCAAAGGCATCATCGCCTGCACCGATTCTGATTGGGGACAAGACAAGGTCACCTTCCACTCGCAGACAGGTTATTACCTGAAACTAGCGGACAGTGTGTTTTTGTGGAATTCACACTTACAAAAAACCACTGCTCTGTCCTCTACTGAGGCTGAGTACATGGCCTTGAGCGACTGTACGCGCCAGGCTATTTGGATTTATCAAATGATGGAAGAGCTCGGTTACAAACTTGGCCCTATTCCCATCTGTGGTGACAATCAAGGTTTGCTCTTTATAGCACAGAACCCTGTTACTGAAACACACTCCAAACATATCCAAATATGGTATCACTTTGTACGTGACACTGTGATGGTATGGAAGCAGGTTGAGCTACTGTTTATCCCTGGAACTGATAACCCAGCGGATATGTTCACCAAGAACCTTGGACACATCAAGTTCAAGCAGTGCCACTCCCAGCTCGGTTTAGAGCTTTACTCGCCGTCATCATGATTGTGCGAATGTCTTTATTATTACTATATAACTTCTCACTTGCATATCTACGTATCCACCGTATACTAGACAAGGGGGAGTGTTGAAAGGTGGCGTGAGAGTAAGTCACGTGACCTGTAATTACTAGTAGTATATAAGACTCGTCTGAGTCTAAATATGAATAACACTTCTTGATCCCGAACTACATCGTTCTATTAAGAAACACCTTCCCAAAGGTAAGTACCACTGCAGCAGTTCCCTACCCTGTGCGGCGTCAGCCGCCGGGTACACGTCATTGCAACATAAAGGAATCCATCATGTTCTTCGCACACTTTCCAATCTTTACATAATGTGATGATATCTTCTTCTGTGAAACAGCATCAGCAAACCTACATTTTTTCTGAGTTATCAAAATCAATGACCTTGCTGAGCTGTCTGACTTGACTGACAGCATGCTATCAGTGCTATCATTCATAAGTAATTCATTGCTATCAGCATTCTCAGAGCTATCAGCATATCAGCTTGTCAATTCACCAGTGATATCAGTCCCATCAGTCCAGCCAGTCAATCAATTAATCATCTGGTCAGTCTTGTCAGTCTTGTCATCCCATCAGTCAGTCAGTCAACCAGTCAACCAGTCATGTCAGTCTATCAGTCAGTCAGGTTGTCAGTGAATCAGCCAAGTCAGCCCATGAGCCCATTAGCTGATCAGTTAGTCATCTCTGTCAGTCACATCAGTTGGTCAGTTGGTCAGTCAGTCAGCTGTGTCAGGTTTGTCAATTTGTCAGCTAGATAGTTAGTCAGTCAACCAGTCCATTCAATAAATTAGCTTATCAGCTTGTCAGCAAATCAGTTCAGTCAGTCAGGTCAATCTATCATTGATTAGGCCATTCAGGCCTGTCAGTCTGGTCATTAATTTCAATGACCCAGAAAAAATGTAGGTTTGCTGATGTGGTCCTCAGGCTAGGCATTGATAACATCCATTGCATGACTAGATGCCAACATATCAATGATCTTGCATGCCAGAGCATGAAGCTCACTTGGTGTGCTCTTTGCAGCTCCTTGAGATTGTCCACCTGACCCATGATCTTCCAACTGGCTTGAAAATGGGCCTCTGTGACCAGATAGATGGCATCATGAAGATTCTGATGAAAGGGCCCCTGAGTCTGGACATTGGACAATCCCTTCCGCTCAAGAAGGGTAAAGGCATGTGAAAGCCCATGGCCAGCAGTGGTTCCCAGATATTGCTTGTGGAGAGAGTTTGCAAAGGCCATCAATAAATGAAACCATCCAAATGTAGGAACAACCAGTCCAAGTGCTCAAATGCATTTCGATCTTGAGCACGAAATCCAAAAAGGGCATGTAGGTGAGCACTTGTCAGCTGATCACCAACCCACACGATCACCCACTCCAGCCCTGTCTTCTTTGACTCCTCCTCTGTATCAAGCTTGAGTTGATGGAGAATGGCATTGATAACATTGATGTTGCCCTCATAGCTTGCCTCCTCCAGGTGTTCTGTGCCTAGCATGAATTGACGTGTGACATAGGTTGGCCCAGTGGGAAGAAGCTTGACAGGAGTATGAGGAGCAAACACTGCATCGTTCTTGCCCTTATAGGAAGGGAAATCGAAATCAGGGCTGTTGATCAAGAACTGGAGGACATGGGACATATCACGTGTATACTAGGAGGGAGCTGCCAGACTTGCAAGATTGTAGATTTCAAGGGCAGTGAGGGGAGTCTTGCGACTAGCTGCACAATATTCTTGTACTGTACAATTGCATAGTGGGGGTTCTGGGGGTGCATTTGGCTGGAAGAAGATGGTAGATGCAGTACCAGAGTCAAAGTGACTTTGGTTGTCAATGCGCTGTGAAAAAACGCGAAATGGGATGTTGATATTGTCATGGGTTATGACAAAGGGGAGGTGATGAACCCAATCTTGAACAGTTTCCATTTCATGGGCAGAAATGGTTTTGAGTGCTCGAATTGACCATTGGTGACTCATGGTTAAACCAAAGGAACGAAGGAGGTCAATACTCTTTGCTGGGGTCCCTTGAGAGAGAAGGAATGTTGTCAACATCTTTGCAAACCGATTGTGGTGGTGTGAGCGGGAGAACATGACTTGAGAGATGATGGACAATATTACCTAGTATCTATTAGTTAGAGACATGAAGGGCCTCGTTTGAAGCAACGTACAAGATCTGGGTTCTTCTCAGTGTTCCTGGCTTTCTGTCACTCAGTCCGTGTGAGACGGAGCAACAGTTACCAGAATTTCGGAGTGCCACCAAAGCCCGGAGCACTGAGCTTCAGAATGAGGTCCTCAATAAACAAGCTGGTGAGGTCCTCCGTGGATAGATCTTCTTTCGGGCATGCCAGCACGTCCTTGATTACATCCAGTTCCTTCTCGATCACAGTGCCGACACAGGTAAATGCAAATCGTTCGAGTGCGATTTGTCTGCCTCGGGCCCGGTGATGAGTGCTTGTATGGGAGCGGGGAGGCTGATGCCACCTGGCAATGATAGATGGAAGCTCCTTGCTGACCATTAGAGCTGTCTGCATATAGCGGATTTTGGGGTGTGTGGTACAATCAGCGTCACCCCAGCTGAGCAGGTTGAGGAAAAGGGGGAGATCAAGCCCAAGCCCATTCATGTAATCGAGCACAGCCGCGATCTATTCCAAAAAATTGGGACCAAGTCGTTCACACAGAGATTGCATATGGGTATGCTGGATTGGTGGATGTGCACCTTCAACATCTGAGTTTGAGTCATCTTGTAAGTCCAAGTCATCAGAATCTGAGGTGGTTTCTGAGTCGGTTTCGACATCAAAAGCAAGGTCGCGTGGGATATGTACACGGGAGAATGGTCCGTAAAAGTTGTCATCGTCGCTTTCCATTGTTGGTGGTCACTATGAGTGCATGCAGTGTGTAATCAGCATGGGTTACTACTGATCACTACTATTCCCTCAGCTGACTAAGCAAATATAACCTGAAATATAGGTCTGCCACTTGACAGCGTGACTGATGGGTTCGTCTGGTGACTAAAGTCAGCAGACATTTTAGGGACAGGACAGCTTCAGGGTGTCAGCCCCGAACATCCTAAAAGGGCTGGTTACGAGACTAATCCACAGGTTCTTCTGGTGCCAAACCAACACGTGGTGCGACCCAGAAAAACCTCCCTTTCAAAGTCCAGTCGAAGGTCATGTCCACCACAGACAATGTCGATATTGACATGGAACAACCATCTTTGAGTTCTCTTCCAGACGTGTTTGGGGACATCAACATGCCTCAATCGTCACAACCAGTCGCTGAGGTGCCCACTCAGTTGAACGAGGACAAGTCTGACCAAGGCAAGTCCAAACCACCGTGATTTGACACACATGTCAAATCACGGTGAATCTATGCCACGGTCTATGCCACGGTCTCTTCACTTCACATTCAAAACCACCATGATTTGACATGTATGTCAAATCATGGTGATTCTATGCCACTGTCCCTCACGTCGAGTACAAAAGCCACCACGATTCGACACACGTGTCAAATCACAGTGGTTAGATCATCTATTTCTCCTCTATTTGTGTCTGTTACGGTGTTGTGTTTCATAGACTAACCCTATGTCCACTTTAGGACATACCGCCGGTAACACTTTGGATATGGATTGTATGTTCTCTGTTCATTCCGCTTGTTTCATTTCTGATCTGATTTCCTCATAGCTATCATGAAGACAATCTGTGATATCATTCCAGATAAGCTGCAATCTACTTGTTGTATGTACCTACTTACCCACTACCATTGAATGGTCACACAGTCCCTTTTCCCATCAGAACAACCCGCCCCATCTACACCCAAGACACCTGCTCTGATTTCATGCTCGACGGGCAGCAAAGGTACAGTGAAAGCTAAAGAAGTCGACGCGTCCTTATCCGGTCAGCAGAAACGTGACCAACCATGTTCCATCGACGAGGAAGTAACATCCCGTGAGTGCTGTTTTTCATCTTCGTCGTGTGCTTCCATTTTCTGTTCAACAGCCAGCCATCGTCCCCATGTCAAGAAATGTCCTCATCTCAACACAGCTGGCGAGCGACCCAGTCACGTTTCCAACCAACCATCCTCTGAGGACAGCAACGAGGACAGTGAGGGTGCCGAGGAAGATGATGATCTCAAACTCGCAAGGTTGACCTTGGTTCAACCGTGATGGTATCCTTCACATGTACTTTTTCATTTGTATTAGTATCTCGAAATGTACTGTATGTCGTACTAGTGACACTGCCAACATCGTTCTGTGTCTCTGCTCTTTCCTCCGAGTCCAAGTTTGAACATCCTCGTGTCTCATCCGTCCTAACTGTCTCGACCCACACTAGTGTCAATTACACACCCCTGCACTAACTCATTTCGGTAGTATGGCAACCCAATTGATCTGTCTCAACCCTGTTCTGGATGATCTACACGTCCACGTTCTTGATGTGTCGCCCCTGCGTGTGTTTTCTGTAATGCCATCATATGTTCTAGACCACACAAGTCTATATTTATTCACACTCCGAGTCCAGCTGTGTGATCTTTCTTTTCATCTCTTCACAGAAACTCACTAGTACCACTACAATATAAGTTCTGACAATGTCTCGTGTTCAGATTGACATTGACCAGTTAGACAAGGCCGTCAAATGCTCTTTGTCATCGGTTTTGCATTCTTTCCCAATGATGGCCTATATGTTGCTCACCAGCTTTCTTGCACTCCAACAGTGAGTCCTCGGATGTCAGTGATAACTTACCCAACTCGAACATAGATCCACTCCTCCACCATGTGCCAGCAGATGCACCTTTCGATGTTGCAGGCATCCCGGACCACATGCACGCAGATGATGCATATGCTCAGACCGTCATTGACGAGGCCATCATGCGTAGCACCCGTCCAGACACAGCAGATCCTGACTTTGAGGCAGAGTTCAGGAACACTGCCTTACACCAGGTTCATCTCATCACCTTGAAGACTCTCTTCCAGCAAAAGAACCATTGTGCTGCCATCAGCATCCTCAAGCAGCGCTCCCCCATCGTCATCAACCAAGACTTTCACCTTAGTACCACTGATGACCACCTCATCCCTTTCATACAAGGTCATTTCGTCGACTTCATATTGTACCTCAGTGCTCATCTCGGTCTTGATGCCATCCTCCCCTCCTTGCTCGTTTGCGACGGCCATACCTGGCATCTCACCCTCACCTTCTCAAACCTTTTCAAACAGTGGCCCAACACCAACACATCTCTTCCCTTCTCTACCACCGGTCGTATGCTCTACCTCGGCTCTAGAGCTCAAGAAGAGCTCTGGCTCGCCTTCGTCCCCAACACCCTTCTCCAACAGCCCAATGCCCTTCCAGACATGACTCCCCTTGCCACTGCTGCTCATGGACAGTCCTCCATGTCCACCGCTCTTTCCTCAGACCGTGCATATATGATAGTCATGTTCTTCGCATCCATCCTTTCTCAGATGCATTTTCAAGACATCCACTGCAACGAGGACTACCCCGACCCAATCTCATATCAGTCCATCAACAACAACACAATACATGGTATAACATAACAATTAGAAACATGTATATGATATGGGATAGCATATGATATCTACCGCAATTCGACCATAGTGTCGGATCACGGGAGAAGCATGTATCAGTTGGAGGGACTCACATGCATGTGTGCCTTCCCATGTGTGAGTTCCTGGACTCTATTCAACCTATAAGAGGGTGTCTTTTATGAGAGATGCAGGCCAGAAGTAGATGTCAATGACAAGTTTGTTGGACATGAGGTCAGGGAAGGTTATGAGTCGCTTGTTGAGCATGGCATGCTGTTGTGAAGTATCCCAAGGGAGAGGAAGTGAGGAAGCATAAGCTTCCAAGACACAACCTTACCTGACCCAGTGTGTGCATAGTTGAGCATCCATTTGAGTATCAACATGAACTCAATGTGATAAGGGTCAACTGTCTTGCCAAGGATGAGGTCTGGTTTGTGTTGTTTCCACAATGATTCAATGAGAGACATGATTGGATATGTCATCCAGTTGAGGAGGTTAGGTATGACCTACAACAATGGAAGTGTAGATTTGATATGCCGGTGACTTAGCAATGGTCTGGCAGTCAGGTGCACCTCTGTTTTGAATGGCTGTATGCAGCTTTTGATGGGGTCTATGACAGTGGGGTGAGCAAGTTGTTTGCAGACCTGCACTATGATCTCTATATATACCGTTCTGGAAAGGAATTGGTCATCAGTGATATGTTAAGAGATGACAAGCTCTCCAGATGAAAGGAACTCACCTCCTGTGTTAGTGCACCTGTCTGAGATGACAGATGTCCATGGAAAATGTCTGTTTGATCCTGAGTGCTTGCAGCTAATTGTAGCTTCTAAAGGCACTGGCGAAGCACTGATGGAAGTTTCCATTGGGTGAAGCATCATTTCGTTGTCTGAGTGTTGGTGGTCATTCCAGAGAGGATGGACATGGCGAGCCCTAGCTGAACATAGTGAAACCTTGCCTGGTTGTGGACTTGGTGGGACATGGCATTGTAGGTTTGAGTGTGCATGCCACAGATGACAGGGGCGCTCAAGACCCAAAGTGAGTTCTCATTGCAGGATGTAGTAAACTGGGAGAGTAGACATTACAGTGAACAAGTTGCAAGTGAAGTGGACTGACAAGTGAAGTGGAAAAACAAATTGCAGTGACATTTCAGCTGCAAGTCCCTGAGGACGAGCAGCTAACTCTATGTCAGCCCTAGAGAGGATATCCACAGCCCGGCTGGATTGAAATCACATTCGACAATGGCACAAATGCCAATGCATTCAAGTTGAGTCCCAACCCTTTACCATTCAAGCTAAAAAACTTGTGCCCAAAGTGGTAGTGGGGTGGTTTCCATTCACACTCATCCTGTGATGCCTAAAACCTCAGTCACAGCAAGGGTCATCAAGTAGGACGACAGAGCCGTAGGCAGGCACTTGATGTCAGCCTCAATGTGGAGCGTGTATATATGGGGCAAGTTCCTTCCATGAGTCTTCGTTGATGAGCATGGGCATTAGGTCAATTGTGCTGTCTTCATGGTAAAGGGGGGCGGTGATGACATGGACAGAGTCCAAGAGGGAGAGGGACATTTTGATCAGCGTGATCGCGGTCTGATGGGGCCAACAGTGAGGTTGGTGGTGGACATGGGTTAGTTGGTTGTCAAGCGAGAGATGATGGCTGATGGACGTATGTGAAGAGGGACACGAGAGTGGTGGTGGGTGATGGGGTGGAGGTATATTTGGCAAAGACCAACAAAGCACAAGGAAGAGCAGAGATGAGACGGAGTGTTTCGAGGCACTGCCCGAGACATGCAGCAAGTTCATTGTCGGACATGACAAGTTGGGAGAGCATGGGTTGCTGTGACCATGTCATGACTGGGACTGATGAAGGAAGTGAAAGAAATTTGCGTCAACACTACAGTCCCAAATCAATGTACTTTTTCTTCTTTCTTGAATTATTACTTTTTGGTCTCTGGATCCCAGCTGGTGTTGTTGTGCTCTGGGTTGGGATCTGGGGGCATCATGGTGGAATGAGATCAAGATACAACTTGAAAGTTGGCTTCACTGTGCTAACAGAGTCCATTCAAGTCCCGAGTCCCAACTCTATCCTGGAACTTGATGATGATATTTACGCTCAAGAGGGATGTGTGCCCTTTGAAATACACAAGATATTGGATGATATGTGTGGTACCAAGTACACTATAACATGAGTTGCTTGATATATTGCAAAACATAGTCCGTCAGGTGCGAAATATGGCCATATCTGGACTTCCAGCTGATGACCTGGTCTATATGGCCATGTTACATTTCTGCACTTTTTGTGATGACCATCAGACACAGCCACCACAGATTCCCAGGAATCTAGCTACTTTTCAAATAGGTGTATATTCACAGCAAAGCCTATAATTTGACACACATAACCAAACAACTCATATTAGCACATCCATATACTACTATACAAGGTAGTTTACTCACACCCTTGATAGCTACACCATTAGCTTTAGAATCCTTACACAAACTACACTACAATTCTGCACATATCAAGTGCTAGTATCTCTAGCAACCCATTAGCTAGTAACATTAGGAATTGTCTACATATTCCTTATTTCATTAGAACCTGCAGGTAAGCACAATCTGAACTGTTGGTGGATGGAAGTAGTGCTTAAAATACTGACGGACGTTTCCCATTGTTTGATTCATCTCGCGCTCAGTGTTCTTCAGGGCCATTGCCACGGCACAACCAACGACCTTTTGGAGTGCAATGGACAACAGTTTATTAGTCAGGGTTATTTGTGATCTTTGATCTGGTACAGCCGACCGAGTGAACATTAGCTTGAGAATTTCATGTTGTGCATTGCTAAGTATGTCCTTTTTTTGTTGAGTAGTAAGCTGTGCAATGAGGAAATTTGGGTTTGTTTGGCCAAGTGTTGGAAGGGTAGCAATAATGGTTGAATGGGGCACAGGAGCTGAAGTAGGACATGGCACCAGGTGCTAGTGCAGGGATGAATCTTGAATCCTGTGCTTGAGGCTGTGCAAGCATTGGAGCAGTACTGGTGATGGTCAAATAGAGCATGGAAGACCGGGTGGGACCAGGGACCAGACCAGACATGATACCAAGTGCTAGTCCAGGCACAATACCTGAATCAGATGCTTGAGACAGTGCAAGTACCAGAGCAGTAGCAGCAATGGTTGAATAGAGCATTGAAGACAGGGTGGGACCAGGAACTGAGCCTAACATGACTTCCACTCAGTACTCTTTCACTCCACCCAGCAAAGTTATATCATCTGCCTGTGTATGCAGTCTTGTCATCATCACCGAATCACAAGCAACATCATGAAGTCTTCATACTGCCATGTCAATTCGGCATGCTGGCACTATTATAGACCACACATATGCAAATTGTGGTGGATTATAGAGGTATTGGCATGTGTTTGACTGATAGTTAATAAGGATTCTTCAGTGTGTTCTTTTGCCTCAGCCTCATCACATTTGACAGGCCCATCAGTGGCACCTCACATCCACCCCATCTCCTTTGCATTCTAGTCTCTCAATTAACATTTTATAGAATCTTTTGCTCTGTTTATTTTTCTTCATCAGCACAATGACAGATTTCTCATCGATCTCCATCATAGATATGAGTAGAATAATTTCAGGTTCTTCTGTTTTTACATTGCATTCATTGATGTGGAAATGTGTTAACATTATAAGATTTCCAATAAGATGTTTGAAATGCTCCTCAGCTGAGCTTTTTGGAATGGGTTTTTGATGCAAAGTGGTCACACAAATCTATTTTGAGACTATTGACATGAGAACAGTAATTAGGAGAGAGGTGAGTCCAAGTGTGATGTATGTAGTCAAATCCATAGTTGTACTTGTGGCAAAATGATAAAAAGTGCATAGTATATTTCACTTGAAGTGAAGAGGAGATTGTAGCCATGCCCAAATGGGTGTGGGAAAGTCTCAGAAGTCTCTTCCTGTCCGATCAGATCACATGGATATGTTATCTGCAAACACAACTACTAACACACATATGGATGAGGTTCAATCCTTCATGGCCTTCTCTGTACATTAATTACTTCTTTGAATCCATGAAAGACGACATAACATATCAAGGTCCTCTTCTAGTGTCATCAGATCATCAGCGGCCTTGTTAGCTAGGCTGCTCTCAGCTCCGTTGATCACAAAGGACACTATGTCTCTCTAAATCCTCCATCTTCGCAACTCCCCTCTTGCAAGAGGACAAACACTGGCAAATGTTTGGGTCCATCTCATGTCAAAGGAAACAATGGAAAGATGTATGTGCCAGTACCAGCACTGCATTGGCCAATTGGGCCTGCTGTTCTGCCTCTGTCTTGTATATACTCATCGAATCATTCGAATCATGGCAGTCGGGAAGGGTGTCATTGTTGGTGAGAGATCTGTTTTCACATGATTCAAGCTCATCAGGTTGAACTTCAATGAGGATAGTTAGTCTGCATATTTCTTATGTGTTGATATCAGGTCCCCACCATGAATACTCTATAAAGGTGCAAGAGAAATGTGGGAGGACTGCCACAAAGCAAAGGCTGCTCTTGAAGACAAGGACATTGAGAAATGTGATGGGGACAGTACCTGTGAGGTCAGTCAGCAGCTCAACCAAGCAAAGAAGCCCAAGGGCTTGGTATACTTCAGCAAGCACTAAAATAGCTTTACATGAGTACATGAACATTGAATGGGCAACTATTAGCCCCACTCATACAATGATCATTAGTGACAATGAGTCAGAGACAAATGAAGGCATAGTGATAGCAATAAATGGCATCACAGCATTGTGTAGTTGGCTTACAGTCCAGCTAGAAGATCAAGCTAATTGCATCTGGGATGCATGTGGTGTGACCTCCATGGCACTCCAATGAATTGTCTCTGTACGAGCAAGCCTATCACTTGGAAGTGACATGCTCATAAGTATCATTGGTAAAGGAACAGTGAAGAGCAAATGTCCTCCTTGGCTGCTCTGTTTGTGACATTGACACATTTGTCAAGAAGAAACTGGATTGATGAACAAGCTTAGCATCAGCAGCATTAGGCAAACATTGTCAGGGAGCAGGTGTGGTGGATGTTACTACAGTGATTGAAGGCAGTGTCACATACCCTGAGAGTGAGAGTGAGGAGAGTGATGACCCGACTGGCAATGCTTCACTTGATGGAGTCCACACCCTGCAAAAAAAAAACGCAAAATCAAGCAAAAATCACATCCATTCGAGGAGACCCTGGCCTTCCCCTTTACTAGAGAAATGGTAGACTGACTACCGCTAACAACCACAAAGAGAAAAAAAAAGGTAGACTCAGTACACTTTTCTGTACACTTTACTACGCTTTTCGATGCAAATCAAGCACTATCCTGACGAGATCTTGACCTTCCATTGCCTAGTAAATCCGAGATCAATCCTGATCCAGGTATATGTATGTTGTGACGAACGCCTCACCAAGTCTCTTGTTCTACTATGCTAGTAGCTTGACTACATAATCCACGCAAACCCATGGAATACAACCCACCCAAAAGAGGCCACATTCAATCACTACCCGACTAAGGATTGTCGCGAAACAATGCTTCCCGAATGCAAGAGATGCTGGATCGCTTCCATCATATCAAAGTCGGGGATACACAAGCTGTGCATGGACAGTGTCACTGTATCGACAGCTGATGTGCACAGCTTGCAGGATACTTCAGAAACAAACTTCAGGTGGCATATTTTCTCGCTCAAATGGTGGGGCTTTGCGTGATTGTGGATCTCAATGTGGAACCATATGTTCACTGCATCATTTGTGGTATGTTGCTCTTCTCATGTTGTGAAGCGGTCGCATTGATTGGGTCTTGAAGGGGCTGAACATCACCGCCCATTTTGACCATTCTTGAGGATACCAAAGATCTCGCGCAGATCTTGCGGGATGTGCACTGTACAGAATGGGTGTATCGTCCAGTGGCGTGTATTTCTCTTTGTCGCTTGAGTTTCATGCTCCTCTGGCATTCTGTTCACATGGACCTTTGACTGGATATTTACAAGTTCACTCAATGTCAATTTGATTGGAAGAAATTTGAGATAACAGTGGGCAAGACGCATCATTACAAACTTAAGATGATAGTGTCATTGTTTCAGCATGATGATTCATGTATTACGATCCACACAAGTACATGATACAGAATCGCATAGACACAAATACATGCTGCTTGAGTAGGAAAGCTTGCCAAGTGACTGTGCCTTTGACAATCAGATATGTGTTGCCCACTTGAATTGGACACACATGAGAGAACACTCCACAACAATATTGTTAGTAGCACAGCTAGAACAGTGAGTATAGAACCTACTGGACAATGGCGGTAAACAGAGTGAGATTGGCCTAGGATTGGTTCTTCAGGACCGATCAGCTGGAAATGGACTGTTGGTAGTGAGCATCCATTGCGCATCATCGCCAAGAGAGCACAATGTACCACTTCGCTGTCACATTGACCTACAACAGGTGATGTGGCTCGATTGAGTTGTCCATCAAGACACAAGATGACTTGTTGTCACTCAAGCTCTGAACTCGGATTACAGGTGATCCAAACTCTGAATCCATGATCCCAGACTGAAAGATCCAATCTATGAGGGTCTGCTGAGGGCGCCATCAAAAGATAAATGGCACTTACATATGTGCGCCTCCTACTAGTAGGCCGTCATTTGTGAATACCTCGAAAGCCAGAGAGGTATGGTCTGTAATTAAGTTGTCAGGCAAGCAACGCGATAAGGAGACATATGCTACCTCGGATGACCCGTTCCTGGAACCTATAGTGTCCCCAATCTTTATATTGAATCCCTGACACCCTCCACACCTTTCGGTTGAGCCGATCATTGCTTCAAATATATCTTCTTGAGGAAGGTTCTGCCAAATTCTGTGGGCTTGTCAGTGTTTGACGCAACTTTTGTTGCACTGGCATCAATGATCGCATTCACTTGCTGATGCTGGCCATTCTGAGGTCAGCCTCATAAGTCTGAGTATTCGGGGCGACAACCTACTGGTGAAAAGAACCTGTATATTTTACCTTTCACAGGAGGTGTCTGCCCTTTCATCGATGCTGAATGGGTCCCATATGCTATACCAAGGCAACAATGTTTCGACATGCGCGACAGATGAGACTAAAAGTATTCAGTGTTGATGGCTTGAAAGTAGATGGTGGTATATGAGAGGTGCCGTTCGCAAGGGAGGAGTACACATCCTGCAAGGTATACAGTCTGGACCCAGGCTGGACTGTTTGCAAAGGCGCAGGGCTGATGAATGCTAGTGGATTACTGGCACTGCGTAGAAATCAGTGCCGGCGACGAGGGGAACGACGGCTTTCCGGGTCGTGTTGATGACAGTGAGTGTCATCACAGCACTTTGGAGTGTTCACCGCATGGTCTTTGAGGACAAACACAACCAGATGTAACGAACGGGGTGAACAGCGAAGTTGGCATATCAGTACTCCTGCTTGTCTACGGATCGGCTTGGTTCTGTGCCTTGTTGACCCTTTGGATCCTGCGAAGCACCCTGTTATCATATGTTGTGCCTTGGTAAAGGCAGGCAAGCAAAACCTACCCAATTTCTGGCCACAGAGCCAATCTTCCTACCTGCTCAAGAACTCAAGTAAGCACTGCCACTGACCCGTCAGCGAATCTGACACGACATCGACATCGGAAAAAAAAAACCATCGGCACCATAGTGCTTCACCTCCTTGGTCGCTGCCGCACCCGTCGTTCTCACTAGCAGTGACCCACCACCCTCCAGACCCGCACCAACTACCCCTGTTCTGCTGTGCGTCTTCCCGCTTGTGTTCATGCCATGTCGCTTGATCGCTTGCCTTGGTTGCTCCGAGCCATTTATATGTCAATGAAGCTTGGAATGGGATGAAGTCCGTTTTTCATGGGTGAATGGCTGTAGTCAATCGCACACATATAGAATCATTGGTGTGGGAGATTAAGTGGAGGCACTAATGCATGAAAGACGGGTGATAGAATGGGTGTGTAAGAATGATTTTGCAAGCAGCCGCCAGATGAATATAATCAGGATGCTTGTGAAGCATAATTATGGTGGATTCATGCTAACAGCTGGGAAGGAGTTAACTCAATAGCAATAGCAGACATATGAAAAGACTGGCCTCACCCGTGCCCAAGCTCTGGGAATCCAAAGAGAATGGGAAGTGCGATCATGAATAACGTGTGCGATGAGTTGAATAAGCGGCAACTATGTACGTACATTGTGATGGAATGCGGGGATGGCATCCTTGGTTATCTGAGGGGGCCAGATGGATGGGATCGAGACAAGGACGTAGGTAGCGCTTGCCTCTTTGGCATCCAAGTACAGTTTCTTGGACTCTCTCGCAGATGGGGCACCACAGCCGGCGATGATGATGACGTTCTGGTCGAGTGTCTGACGGCCGAAGGCAATGGCTTGCTTCAAGTTGCGTTTGTCGTGGGAGAGATGCTGTGGTGACACTGCCCTGGATATGATCAGAATGCTGTTGGGTCTACATTGATGGCTTGCCCGTGCGAGACCATGACAAAGGGCCTGTATGGCCAGGACACTGAGGTCCTCATTCTCGTCAAAAAAGAGGAGGGATGTAAATGCCTGGTGGTGGTCATTACATAAAAGGATAGAGTAGGATCAAATTATAAACCTTCACCAGTCCCCTAGGGGCCGTGACTGTCAATAAAGATTCGCAGACTCTCCCTTAAGTAAGCCTTGTGGTTAGAGTGAGTCAGGACCAACATTGTGGTGGTGTCACAACTACTACGAGTCAAAGTTGGGAGTGCCACGGCGTGCCAGTGAATGCTAGTGGTTCTGAGTTGGTTCCGAGTCAAGGCAGAGTCTCAATAGACTTGAACTCAGGGGGTAACATCATAACTGTCGCAGAGTATCACTTATGTATTATATCATTGAATTGACGAGTGACCTAGTGAGGAAGACAACTATGGAGCATAATACAAATGTCAACAATGCAAGTTTTAGATGTGATTAGAAAAGAAAAGAGATGCAGAGTCGACTATCTGAACATGGGTCATGCAACAAGTCCAAAACATTGCTGGTGCCAGGCAATGAGGTCCCTCAATGGGCTGGACGAGGGCCACATCATTGCTTGACTAATCATAAATGAAATTTATATGGTGTCATGGTGCAGGAGAAGCTAGGTGACGAGGTGACACTTGTTCAAGATACGGATTGTCGTCCGAGTCTTCCAATTCATGTTTACTCGCAGAGCTCATGGAATTGTCTGCAAAGATGTTTAGATGCATACTTACCATTCCAAAAGTTAATCACTCGCCATTACCCCACTTCCAATGCAGTCAACAAAGTGGATGGACTCATGTTAACATTGAGCTTCACTCGCTCCCTCCGCGTCCTCCGTGTCACCATTGTTTCATCATTAGACATACCAGCCCTCCTTTGCATGGTGCGCTGCCGACGTTGGAGGACTGCTGGTGACGGAACCAGAACAGTATCCATGATGACCCGTTGCTGTTTCCATTCCTGAGAATGTGTGCTAGTGGGGAAGATCAAGTTTTGCACCATGAGTTGTACTGGAATGTTTCTTGCCGGAGAAGAGAAAACAGCTTCCACTGCCATCTCGTCGTTGTCACCAGCAGAGGATAACTCTATAGAAGAAGATTGGATAAACGAAGGGTTAGTGTCTCAGCGCACAACTTGGCCCATTCTTCCCTTGCAGCCTTGGGTGCATCACTGTCCCAGATTCATCCTCAATGAGGCATTCTAGCAGCTTTGCATCACCC
Organism: Boletus reticuloceps; assembly: GCA_018397855.1. Lineage (NCBI taxonomy): Eukaryota > Fungi > Basidiomycota > Agaricomycetes > Boletales > Boletaceae > Boletus > Boletus reticuloceps. The sequence continues at coordinate 85,394 of JAGFBS010000065.1, forward strand.
GTGTGAAGCAGGTTGCTTGGAAAGACAGTTCACGTGCACGCCCAAAGTTCTCTAACAGCGCCGAGTTTCAACACGGAATTGCACCTCATTGGGTCCCTGGGCGCGAGCCAGTCTTTGGGCAAAGTCGGACAAGCAGTTGAGGAGAGGTCTAGCTGTGAATCACAGAGGATCCCTGCGAGAATGCATGCTGACTTGGAGGCAATGACACTGTCATGGTCATCTGCATCTGAAAGCCCATAGATCAATAAAAGTGTGAGCATGTGGACAAGACACTAACCAAGAAGCACAGTCACATTGGATTTCTTGAGACCATTCCAAGTTGCCAGCATTTCGGACTAGAGGGTATTCGTGAGCGACAGATTACACAAAGCAATGAGACATACCGGTAAAATGTAATGTGGTCATCAGCTACCGTCGAGCAACCCAGGGAAGCCCTCCAGATGTCGACCAACTCATTGAACACCCAATCCCTTGTCGATTGATCACGAGTCAGAGCTCCGAGTCGAATATCGGTCAGCTGCAGGCATTCGTCAGTTGCGAAGGGACGAGCAGTGAAGATGGCATAGGGTGGATCGCAAGCCCCACTGGCATTGTCGTTGTCGTGTTGTCGATGGCGATGGGCCATGTGTAGCCTGGCATAAGTGAGCTAGTTGCTTCTAAGTCGAAGTGAAGGACGATGATGCATGTACATGAGCGACTCACCGAGTATATCAAGTCCGTACGGCCACGGGCAAGATATTGGCTGGGGTCATGGTGGTGAGGGTGACAACAGTGGGGGTGCACTGGCACCTAGTCTTGGAGCAGTTGTTTGGGAACCAGTGCATCCAACTCGGATGTGTGTTGACATGGTGGGGCTCGAGTACCAATTGGCATTCTTGTTGTCCTTGTCTCCTCAGGCTCATGATGTTGTACACATTGAGATGGGTCGTGTGATTCAGGTCGGGTCATTGTCATCAAGGTCGAACATTGCCAGCACTGTGATGCGAGTCATGATGAATCAAATTACATAAAGCAACTGCACCAGGATATCTAAGTATGAGCATACGTACGTACGAGCAGTAACAGCATACGACAGAGCAATCAGAAATGTATGATACCTTGGTAGTAATTCAATGTTTCTGCCGGTGCTTGCGAGGTAGGAGGTACCACCGGCAGCTGGGCACCTGACAAACTTTGATATTTGTGGAGTTCTTCCAGGGCCAGAAGGAACAAGCTGCCAATCGTCCCGAAAGATTTGGAGGCAAAACACTGAACCTTGGCCAGCATTTTCCTGTCAAGGCAAAATATGGATGGAGGGACGTTGTATCTTCCAAGACACTCACATTCCATTATCATGGAGCTTCGCCAGTCTTGCGGTGATAGCCCGACCCATGTTGGGCCACTCCATGGCCACCAGGAGGCCATCATGGATCTTACCAAAGGCAGAGACATAGAATTCGCCTTCAAAGTTTGACACACTGGCATTGAACACCTCATTTCAGAGGGCAAAAAGTAGCTAGATTGTATGCAGTATGGTCAGTGGTGGGCTCAGGCTTGCAGTTAATGGTATGGAACATACTGCTGTTGCAGACAGTGTGTACATGCATGTTGGAGTTGTTCGGAAATTTGCTTCGTAATGAAGGAGGGGGGAAGCGATGTTGGAATACCAAAATCGTACGTGAAATTCCTCAAGGTGCTTGTTTCCATACCACCAAATGACTTTGTCCTGTTGGCAAAGAGGTTAGTTGGTTAAAAACCTGTAGCGTTAGGGACCTACATTGCTATCCAATTCATGAACCAAAAAAGAGACAGTGTCTGGGTTTGTGAGTCATGCCACTTTTTGTTTCCTCCATGTGACAAGCCAGTTTGGATCCCATTGTCCGTCTGAGTCTTCTGGCATATTTTCCTTTATCATGTTGATGGCATAGCGTTTTGCCTCTGTCACCAGAATAGAACGAAGGTGTACAAGTGCTCGAAGTAGCTGCAATGAGACGTTAGTATGATCAATTTGGAAGTGGATGGCCCAGTATATACCTGGCCTGCAGCATCTGAGACCGCAACACCTGTGACGATTGTTCAGAAAATAGTCATCTGGGAATACTAGTAAGAGTACCTACCGACACCATACTTGCAATTGACTTGATACAGGATCTCTTGAAAGGTGCTGTTCCACACAATTTCAGCCTGATCCCTGTTGGAATCAAATGGCCAACCAACCCTGCCAATCATCTCACACATTGTAATGTATTCAGCTTCTTTTAAAGCCTCATCAACTCGTGAGGGTGAGGTGGCTGCCGGTGGCCTCCCGCCCAGGTCCTTGTTTGTGTCAGTTGGTGGGCAGTTGCAATCACTTGGTGAGAACAGTGGGTATGAGTGGGGCGGCTGGAAGAGGCAGACTGTGTAGTGCAACAAGAACCATGACTGCGCGAAGCCTGAGAGGTTGCGTGTGATGGGCGTGTGACTGAATAAGGATGACCCCGGTGGCCATCCCCAGAGGTGGAGTGATCTTGCAAAGGTGGCCTTGTGCTTGGCCAATGTTGATGGCCTGGGGCTTCTGAGGAAATACAATCCTTCAAGTTGCCAACAATAGTTGTTAGTTGCACATCGGCCAACCAATGTAAATATACTTACCCAGATCTGCTTCGCTGCTTCCGTCAATCTCGGCTTGTTACTAGAAATGATGGCCACCCGCTCCAAGTCCTGGCAGGGTGGGGGAGGTAACATTGCGGTGGGCCATGAAGGACCCTCAGGTTGGATGGATTGATCAAAGGGAATAGTAGTATCATGATAAAGTGACAGGGGACTCGGATGTAGTTGTATGCCAGTGGTGCTAGGGAGTGGGATTTGCTGCAGTGGCGCCAGTGGCCCCGGGTTGGCACAGTCTAGGGAATATGTGCCAGTGGCTTGAGAAGCGTTGTTGGGAAAGAAAGGATGGCCAAGGGTTGCGTCAGTGATAGGGAGCATGGCCCGAGTGGTGGGCTGAGATGTGGTGTCGGGAAAATCCCCACTGCTAGCAGTGGGCTCGGGAGGCATGCCTGCACCGAGTGAAGATGGAGAACGCAGCTGCACTTGGATACTAATCAGCCTAGGAGGCTGGTTTTGGGTATATCTCCCATGTGAGTGAGAGGGATCCATGAGAGTGACAGTTCAAGTTGTGAGGCTACCGGCAGAGCATCAGGATGACAGGCAGTTTTATCTGAAAGATTTCCACTCACTGGCAGACCCGAACCTGCTGTGGTGATCTCTCCAAGTCCCAGGCCTAATCTCTGTCGAATCAAATGGCATATGTGCCTAGAAAGTTTGTGCACTTGGGCCTAGTGATCGTTTATGAATAAATGGTGGGGGTCACATTGAAAGTGGTCTAGGGTCAAACACTGATGCCAGTGATTTCGGGAACTCATCTTCTCACGGTGAAGAGACCTTAGTAATAGAGTAGGGCTTTGTGTTGGGTTCATCACTATCCAAAAGAGGGTAGCGACCTGTTCCTTGGTACCCGGCGTGGGTACACAGCCGTGGGAACTGGTACAGGTTTACCCATGGCTGTGCAAAGATGCGACAACGAACGACATGCCTTCGCTCTCTCACCCTCACCCTCTCTGACGATGATAGAACCATGAGGACGATGCAATGATGCAATGACAATGACAACGACGTACAACACGACACCGTGCTTTCGCCCTTGCCCTTGCCCTCACCCTCACCCTCACGTTCTCCTTGTCCTCACGCACCTTGGACAACCAGGACGACAACAATGGGCGCAGTGTTGGCAGTTACGACATACCACACAACGCTGTGATGCCCTGCCTCGTGACAATGAAATGTACAACATGATCACGCAATGCCACACCCTTGCCCTCTCTCTACCTTCTCCCAGTGATGACCCATGCAATGACGACACGACGCTGCTCACCCTCACCCTCACACTTACCCTCAGCCTCTCCTCGTGTGATGCTGCACCCCCACCCCACCCTCACCCTCACCTACCTTGCGACATAATGACAATGACAATGCAGCCTGTTCCTGTCCCTCACCCACCTCCGACGGGGATATTATGACACGCCCTTGCCCCCTTCCCCTCCCTCTCACCCACCTTGTGACGCAGCAACAACAACATGCCCTCGCTCCCTCACCCTCACCTCCACCCTCTCCATCATCCTCACTCACTTCACGACACAACAACGATGGTAACGCACCTTGTCCCTGTCCCTGTCCTTCACCCACTTCGTCACAACATGTCGACAATGATGTGCCCTCGCCCTCATCACCCCAGGCCTCTCCCACTCGCCTACAAATGTGAATGCGAACACTGACAATGTGTTTGCATTCACATTTGTATGCAAGTAGTCATGGTCACACACTCTCTGACAACAGAACCCGCACCAACAGGCTGCGGGTATCAAGACCCATACTGCAGGTACAGGTTTTCCTGCAGGTCACGAAATCGAATGAACATTTAACATTCAACATTAAGGGATGCAACAATTACACGTCAATGACTGCTGCTCATGGCAGCATACACTTTTACGGACTATCAATCACAAGGTCAAACTATCGACACAGTGATCGTGGACATAGGAACCCCACCTTCCGGCGAGCTCACGCCATTCAATGCCTATGTCGTGTTGTCTCACTCGAGGAAGGGATGGCATAAGGTTGCTATAAGATTCCAATGAGAGACTATTCACCTCTCACCCTAACAAACACCTATGGATAAAGGACGAGCAAGACAACGGAATGGTGGGAATGTGTTGAAGGAAGCAGGTACATAAATATGCAATGCAAATAAAGTGATCGTAAAAGGGACGAGGACAGGCCCAGAGTAGGTAGATGTCACAACCACTAGTCTGGAGTGACCTTGTCAACAAGGTGATATACATGGAACTTGAGAAAAGATGTACACGCAAGCAGGTCACAAGCAAAAGTAATAAACTGGCTGTACTATGTATGTACGTGGTTCTGAGTAGGTAAACTCACTCAGCCGCGAGTCAACCTTGGTTCAGACTTGAACCATGACTATGATCATCGGATAACCCCACATCGGAGACATCAGAAGAGTCTGAGGTAGGAGCTGCCACCAGTGGCAGTGGTGAAAGTCTGAGTGGGAATTCGTAGGGTCCTCAAAAAGAGCACGTCCGGTGTTGGCTAGAATGTGCTGTACATCACCAACCTGACGTTCAGCTGCCCCCAGCAGACTCTGTACCTCATTGTATTCCTCAAATGCAGCTGTACGCATTACATCAAGCTCTTGTATTTGTGAGAGGCAGTGCCTGGCTGTGGCTTCAAGGGTTGTACAGCTTGCACGGGCGAGCTGCAGCATCCAAAGAGAGTGCAGATCTTCAATGTCTTGACCCCTCTTTATTGACACCTAACCAAGGATGAGAATGTAGCTGTGAATTACTATTGGATTGCACATACAGTAGTAAAAAGGACTCTCGGTGATTTAGCTGGACGATTGCATCCAGATGGTTCGTTGGAACGCAAAGAGAACTTGAGGTAAGTTCTCTTCTGACCAGCAAAGCCATGACCGCTAGGTTGATAATCACAATGGTGATGCGGGCCCGCTGGGGTTGCCTGGGATTGTGGGCACGATGGTAACAATGCCCTAGGAGAGCCTGGATACATCAGCAAACCTACATTTTTTCTGGGTGATTGAGATCAATGACAAGACTGACAGGCCTGAATGGACTGATCACTGATAGATTGACCTGACTGACTGAACTGATTTACTGACCAGCTGACAAAATGATATATTGAATGGACTGGTTGACTAACCAACTACCTAGCTGATAAACTGACAACATTGACAAACCTAACTGACTGACCAACTGACCAACTGATGTGACTGACAGAAATGACTAACTGGCCAGCTGATGGCCTGATAGACTGAATTGGCTGAATTGACTGACAACCTGGCTGGCTGATAGACTGATATGACTGACTGAGTGGTTGACTGACTGACTGGTGAGATGATAAGACTGACAAGACTGACCAGATGATCAATTGACTTACTTGGTGAACTGATGGGACTGATATCACTGGTTAATTGACAAGCTGATATGTTGATCGCCCTGAGGATGCTGATAGAAATGAATTATTTATGAACTGAGAGACTGGAAGCACTGAGAGAACTGCTGTCAGTCATGTCAGACAACACAGAAAGGTCATTGATTTTGATAACTCAGAAAAAATGTAGGTTTGCTGATGTATGGATTGGAGGATGGTGGCGTAGTGTACAGAGACATGGGTGCAGATGAAGTACCATCAGAAGGAGGGGCTGAGCATGGCTGTGCCAGTGACATTTCTGAGTTACCCTCGCTGTGCCAGCGAGGAGTTCCTTGGGAGCCCCCTTGCTCCATAGGCAACACTGAATGAAGCAATGTGTGCCTTACATAATACAGTACTCCTTAGGTTCGTCAACTTGACCAAAAATAAAAAATCAGACTGATCATACCCTGATCTCTCATCGGAGCAAGGAGTGTGACAAACCTAAGGTGGTATTCCCACTATGATAGTAGTGGGCTTTTTCTAGGGACCTCCTCAAAAGACCATCTGGCAGGGAATTGCACATTCCTGTCCGCAGTCTTTGTGTATGTTTGGACACTCAGTTATCGCTCCGCACAGTTGCTAAATTTCCCACCTGGCATTGGCATGTCCTCCTTTCTGTCTAGCTTTTGACACCTCACTCAAAATGAAGATACACAAGTTGTCTCGGAGATCCTTACAAATGGCCACCAACTGGAATCGCTGATGCTTTCAGGGATGCTCGAATGCACCCCCTCGTCGCTGTTCTGGCAATACTGCACCGCCCTGCGATTCCTCCAACGTTGACCATTACCAATCTCCATTGACACATTGCAGATCGTGACCTCTGTCCCGCTATCTCCAAATTCCTTTGTGAACAAACGCGTATTATCTGCTTGTTCCACTGATGGACGCTAGACACATTGGATTTGATGGGTTGGCATGGGGCGTGCTTCCCACACTGTCCAAGTTGAGTAGTTTATCACGTATCCAAGGGATTTGTCGCCCTCATTGGTGGGGTGGTTAGTACCATGAACAGTACCATGATGCGCGTTGACGCTCAATTTGTCGCCTGCTGTGACAGAAAACTTGATGGTTTTCATGAATGTACGCCTCTTGTTCCGTCTTTTGTTGGTCTGATATGTCATTGGGCATCTAGCAACTGCGTACAGGTATGCCTCCCCTATTGCGGTACATCGGTATCACCAGCATACCAATCTGATCTGTTTTGAGTGTCGTCGAAATTACCCTATGTGTGCGTGGTACGGATTGATTCGAGCTTTTAGACTGTGACAAGATCCACAGAAGATGGGTCGTTGAATGGAACACTGACCATATTGAAGGGCCAAGTACCATGCAGCGGAATGGCTCGAGTCATTGGACTGTGCAGATGTGATTTGGAGGGGGTGAGGTTACGACATTTCAATGTGATTATGCATCCGGTTTCAGCTTTGAGCGATGCATTTTCTTGGGGTTCCCAAACTCAGTTTTTCAATACTGATGCAGGCAGCTCATCTTTAGGTCGTGGTACTTGTTCACTAAATTATCTGTGTACATGTTGAGCAATACCCTTCTTGCATTGGTGACAGTTCTCGTCTGTTGAATGGCTGGATAACATCCTACTTAAACTTGAACAGTAAAGGTAAGTGTTGTTGACTTGTTCCTTTCCTTTTAATCGGAGCGGGTATTGCCACGGATGTGGCCTTTCAGTGTTTATTAGATTTCATAATGTCACAGCATACTGGTCGAGGCTGTCACAGCCTAGTAGTGGTGTTCATCGGGCATAAATACATTTGTATGCTAGGTGATGGAATGATAAGGAGTAAATATTTGCATTTATGGGGTTAGTACATGCCTGCAGAAGAAGCGATAACAGGCGTTAGCAATGAGTTTGTTTGTGCTGTAATCGTGCAGTATCTCCCAGCTGGGTGCGGAGGGCAACCAAAACATGACAAGATAGTTCTGAAAAAGCTACTCTAATTATATGTAAAGGTGCTGGAATTTGTTGGCTCATGAGTGGGTGTTGGCAGTGGGCAGTACTGGGCAAGAGCACAGGAAACAGGTATCAGCTGACTGACCACATCAGCAAACCTACATTTTTTCTGGATCATTGAAATCAATGACAAGACTGACGGCCTGAATGGCCTAATCAATGATAGATTGACCTGCCTGACTGAACTGATTTACTGACAAGCTGATAAGCTGATTTATTGAATGGACTGGTTGACTGACTAACTATCTAGCTGACAAATTGACAAACCTGACACACCTGACTGACTGACCAACTGACCAACTGATGTGACTAACAGAGATGACTAACTGATCAGCTAATGGGCTCATGGGCTAACTTGGCTGATTGACTGACAACCTGACTGACTGATAGACTGACATGACTGGTTGACTGGTTGACTGACTGACTGATGGGATGACAAGACTGACAAGACTGACCAGATGATTAATTGATTGACTGGCTGGACTGATGGGACTGATATCACTGGGGAACTAACAAGCTGATATGCTGATAGCTCTGAGAATGCTGATAGCAATGAATTACTTATGAATGATAGCACTGATAGCATGCTGTCAGTCAAGTCAGATAGCTCAGCAAGGTCATTGATTTTGATAACTCAGAAAAAATGTAGGTTTGCTGATGCATGGGTCAAGAGAAGACGACCTATAGTATACCACATCGTACGGAGAGTTCCATAACCCACAAACAACATTCTGGCTGCAATGTTATGGGTGGCCACATCAGAGACCCTTGCCACCTGTCGCAGTCCAAATATCTCACACACACAATGTTCATCACATTGTCCTCCAGCCATATCGGCGCAAGGGTGTTACATATTGCAAGCAGCACATACATGTGGTCCGCCGTTTTGTTGATCTGTATCATGTCAGTCACCGCTAAATATGTCCAGCTCTACACGCACCTGGGCATAGCATGTGGTATTGTCTTGCCCGCATGACCCAGTTAAGACACCCCGTAAACACCCTCACCGCATCCATCACTATTCCGAGCATCAGGTAACACACGCTGGCCGTGGTACGCCATGCTAATATGAGCCACAGTAGGAGCCGTGAATGGAGCTTTCTGACACACACCCAACCCCAGCTCCACTTGTTCCATGATTCTGAGCGCAAGCGTAAAGTCGCTGAGAAGTACCTGAACGTGGAGCAGTCCGATGAGTGAGAAATACCCAGGCTGGCCATGCACCATATTCACCTGCGATATGCCTGTATCAGGCATCAACCACGTTCTTCTCACTCGACAGGGCCAAGTAAAGTAGACATACTCAATGTTTTCATCAGTCTTGCCTTCGGCACGTGCCTTGAGCCATTCATTGACATGGCTCTTTTGGATGAGGGAATAGGGGACAATGAGGACACTGTAGCTGCTCCATGCTTGGGCACTGCCCTTGGAAGCCAGCATCGTCTGTCTTGGTCACAGGTCGTGATTGGATGAGGGCAAAGGATTGGAATTGGTAGATAAACTCTTCGATGATATCCCAGAGTCACTGTGCAGGGAGTGAAAGGGGCACAGGTCCTTCTGAGTCTAGGTTATACACATGCGAATGAGGATGAGTCCACGCATCCGAGAACAGAACACGCACCGAGAAGATAATTGAACAGCTCGCAGCTGTTTTCGTACAAATGGAACCAGTGGTCAATGTTGACAGGTTCAGTGTTTTGCCTCCAAATCTTTCGGGACGATTGGCAGCTTGTTCCTTCTGGCCCTGGAAGAACTCCACAAATATCAAAGTTTGTCAGGTGCCCAGCTGCCGGTGGCACCTCCTACCTCGCAAGCACCGGCAGAAACATTGAATTACTACCAAGGTATCATACATTTCTGATTGCTCTGTCGTATGCTGTTACTGCTCGTACGTACGTATGCTCATACTTAGATATCCTGGTGCAGTTGCTTTATGTAATTTGATTCATCATGACTCGCATCACAGTGCTGGCAATGTTCGACCTTGATGACAATGACCCGACCTGAATCACACGACCCATCTCAATGTGTACAACACCATGAGCCTGAGGAGACAAGGACAACAAGAATGCCAATTGGTACTCGAGCCCCACCATGTCAACACACATCCGAGTTGGATGCACTGGTTCCCAAACAACTGCTCCAAGACTAGGTGCCAGTGCACCCCCACTGTTGTCACCCTCACCACCATGACCCCAGCCAATATCTTGCCCGTGGCCGTACGGACTTGATATACTCGGTGAGTCGCTCATGTACATGCATCATCGTCCTTCACTTCGACTTAGAAGCAACTAGCTCACTTATGCCAGGCTACACATGGCCCATCGCCATCGACAACACGACAACGACAATGCCAGTGGGGCTTGCGATCCACCCTATGCCATCTTCACTGCTCGTCCCTTCGCAACTGACGAATGCCTGCAGCTGACCGATATTCGACTCGGAGCTCTGACTCGTGATCAATCGACAAGGGATTGGGTGTTCAATGAGTTGGTCGACATCTGGAGGGCTTCCCTGGGTTGCTCGACGGTAGCTGATGACCACATTACATTTTACCGGTATGTCTCATTGCTTTGTGTAATCTGTCGCTCACGAATACCCTCTAGTCCGAAATGCTGGCAACTTGGAATGGTCTCAAGAAATCCAATGTGACTGTGCTTCTTGGTTAGTGTCTTGTCCACATGCTCACACTTTTATTGATCTATGGGCTTTCAGATGCAGATGACCATGACAGTGTCATTGCCTCCAAGTCAGCATGCATTCTCGCAGGGATCCTCTGTGATTCACAGCTAGACCTCTCCTCAACTGCTTGTCCGACTTTGCCCAAAGACTGGCTCGCGCCCAGGGACCCAATGAGGTGCAATTCCGTGTTGAAACTCGGCGCTGTTAGAGAACTTTGGGCGTGCACGTGAACTGTCTTTCCAAGCAACCTGCTTCACACGGGTGATGCAAAGCTGCTAGAATGCCTCATTGAGGATGAATCTGGGACAGTGATGCACCCAAGGCTGCAAGGGAAGAATGGGCCAAGTTGTGCGCTGAGACACTAACCCTTCGTTTATCCAATCTTCTTCTATAGAGTTATCCTCTGCTGGTGACAACGACGAGATGGCAGTGGAAGCTGTTTTCTCTTCTCCGGCAAGAAACATTCCAGTACAACTCATGGTGCAAAACTTGATCTTCCCCACTAGCACACATTCTCAGGAATGGAAACAGCAACGGGTCATCATGGATACTGTTCTGGTTCCGTCACCAGCAGTCCTCCAACGTCGGCAGCGCACCATGCAAAGGAGGGCTGGTATGTCTAATGATGAAACAATGGTGACACGGAGGACGCGGAGGGAGCGAGTGAAGCTCAATGTTAACATGAGTCCATCCACTTTGTTGACTGCATTGGAAGTGGGGTAATGGCGAGTGATTAACTTTTGGAATGGTAAGTATGCATCTAAACATCTTTGCAGACAATTCCATGAGCTCTGCGAGTAAACATGAATTGGAAGACTCGGACGACAATCCGTATCTTGAACAAGTGTCACCTCGTCACCTAGCTTCTCCTGCACCATGACACCATATAAATTTCATTTATGATTAGTCAAGCAATGATGTGGCCCTCGTCCAGCCCATTGAGGGACCTCATTGCCTGGCACCAGCAATGTTTTGGACTTGTTGCATGACCCATGTTCAGATAGTCGACTCTGCATCTCTTTTCTTTTCTAATCACATCTAAAACTTGCATTGTTGACATTTGTATTATGCTCCATAGTTGTCTTCCTCACTAGGTCACTCGTCAATTCAATGATATAATACATAAGTGATACTCTGCGACAGTTATGATGTTACCCCCTGAGTTCAAGTCTATTGAGACTCTGCCTTGACTCGGAACCAACTCAGAACCACTAGCATTCACTGGCACGCCGTGGCACTCCCAACTTTGACTCGTAGTAGTTGTGACACCACCACAATGTTGGTCCTGACTCACTCTAACCACAAGGCTTACTTAAGGGAGAGTCTGCGAATCTTTATTGACAGTCACGGCCCCTAGGGGACTGGTGAAGGTTTATAATTTGATCCTACTCTATCCTTTTATGTAATGACCACCACCAGGCATTTACATCCCTCCTCTTTTTTGACGAGAATGAGGACCTCAGTGTCCTGGCCATACAGGCCCTTTGTCATGGTCTCGCACGGGCAAGCCATCAATGTAGACCCAACAGCATTCTGATCATATCCAGGGCAGTGTCACCACAGCATCTCTCCCACGACAAACGCAACTTGAAGCAAGCCATTGCCTTCGGCCGTCAGACACTCGACCAGAACGTCATCATCATCGCCGGCTGTGGTGCCCCATCTGCGAGAGAGTCCAAGAAACTGTACTTGGATGCCAAAGAGGCAAGCGCTACCTACGTCCTTGTCTCGATCCCATCCATCTGGCCCCCTCAGATAACCAAGGATGCCATCCCCGCATTCCATCACAATGTACGTACATAGTTGCCGCTTATTCAACTCATCGCACACGTTATTCATGATCGCACTTCCCATTCTCTTTGGATTCCCAGAGCTTGGGCACGGGTGAGGCCAGTCTTTTCATATGTCTGCTATTGCTATTGAGTTAACTCCTTCCCAGCTGTTAGCATGAATCCACCATAATTATGCTTCACAAGCATCCTGATTATATTCATCTGGCGGCTGCTTGCAAAATCATTCTTACACACCCATTCTATCACCCGTCTTTCATGCATTAGTGCCTCCACTTAATCTCCCACACCAATGATTCTATATGTGTGCGATTGACTACAGCCATTCACCCATGAAAAACGGACTTCATCCCATTCCAAGCTTCATTGACATATAAATGGCTCGGAGCAACCAAGGCAAGCGATCAAGCGACATGGCATGAACACAAGCGGGAAGACGCACAGCAGAACAGGGGTAGTTGGTGCGGGTCTGGAGGGTGGTGGGTCACTGCTAGTGAGAACGACGGGTGCGGCAGCGACCAAGGAGGTGAAGCACTATGGTGCCGATGGTTTTTTTTTTCCGATGTCGATGTCGTGTCAGATTCGCTGACGGGTCAGTGGCAGTGCTTACTTGAGTTCTTGAGCAGGTAGGAAGATTGGCTCTGTGGCCAGAAATTGGGTAGGTTTTGCTTGCCTGCCTTTACCAAGGCACAACATATGATAACAGGGTGCTTCGCAGGATCCAAAGGGTCAACAAGGCACAGAACCAAGCCGATCCGTAGACAAGCAGGAGTACTGATATGCCAACTTCGCTGTTCACCCCGTTCGTTACATCTGGTTGTGTTTGTCCTCAAAGACCATGCGGTGAACACTCCAAAGTGCTGTGATGACACTCACTGTCATCAACACGACCCGGAAAGCCGTCGTTCCCCTCGTCGCCGGCACTGATTTCTACGCAGTGCCAGTAATCCACTAGCATTCATCAGCCCTGCGCCTTTGCAAACAGTCCAGCCTGGGTCCAGACTGTATACCTTGCAGGATGTGTACTCCTCCCTTGCGAACAGCACCTCTCATATACCACCATCTACTTTCAAGCCATCAACACTGAATACTTTTAGTCTCATCTGTCGCGCATGTCGAAACATTGTTGCCTTGGTATAGCATATGGGACCCATTCAGCATCGATGAAAGGGCAGACACCTCCTGTGAAAGGTAAAATATACAGGTTCTTTTCACCAGTAGGTTGTCGCCCCGAATACTCAGACTTATGAGGCTGACCTCAGAATGGCCAGCATCAGCAAGTGAATGCGATCATTGATGCCAGTGCAACAAAAGTTGCGTCAAACACTGACAAGCCCACAGAATTTGGCAGAACCTTCCTCAAGAAGATATATTTGAAGCAATGATCGGCTCAACCGAAAGGTGTGGAGGGTGTCAGGGATTCAATATAAAGATTGGGGACACTATAGGTTCCAGGAACGGGTCATCCGAGGTAGCATATGTCTCCTTATCGCGTTGCTTGCCTGACAACTTAATTACAGACCATACCTCTCTGGCTTTCGAGGTATTCACAAATGACGGCCTACTAGTAGGAGGCGCACATATGTAAGTGCCATTTATCTTTTGATGGCGCCCTCAGCAGACCCTCATAGATTGGATCTTTCAGTCTGGGATCATGGATTCAGAGTTTGGATCACCTGTAATCCGAGTTCAGAGCTTGAGTGACAACAAGTCATCTTGTGTCTTGATGGACAACTCAATCGAGCCACATCACCTGTTGTAGGTCAATGTGACAGCGAAGTGGTACATTGTGCTCTCTTGGCGATGATGCGCAATGGATGCTCACTACCAACAGTCCATTTCCAGCTGATCGGTCCTGAAGAACCAATCCTAGGCCAATCTCACTCTGTTTACCGCCATTGTCCAGTAGGTTCTATACTCACTGTTCTAGCTGTGCTACTAACAATATTGTTGTGGAGTGTTCTCTCATGTGTGTCCAATTCAAGTGGGCAACACATATCTGATTGTCAAAGGCACAGTCACTTGGCAAGCTTTCCTACTCAAGCAGCATGTATTTGTGTCTATGCGATTCTGTATCATGTACTTGTGTGGATCGTAATACATGAATCATCATGCTGAAACAATGACACTATCATCTTAAGTTTGTAATGATGCGTCTTGCCCACTGTTATCTCAAATTTCTTCCAATCAAATTGACATTGAGTGAACTTGTAAATATCCAGTCAAAGGTCCATGTGAACAGAATGCCAGAGGAGCATGAAACTCAAGCGACAAAGAGAAATACACGCCACTGGACGATACACCCATTCTGTACAGTGCACATCCCGCAAGATCTGCGCGAGATCTTTGGTATCCTCAAGAATGGTCAAAATGGGCGGTGATGTTCAGCCCCTTCAAGACCCAATCAATGCGACCGCTTCACAACATGAGAAGAGCAACATACCACAAATGATGCAGTGAACATATGGTTCCACATTGAGATCCACAATCACGCAAAGCCCCACCATTTGAGCGAGAAAATATGCCACCTGAAGTTTGTTTCTGAAGTATCCTGCAAGCTGTGCACATCAGCTGTCGATACAGTGACACTGTCCATGCACAGCTTGTGTATCCCCGACTTTGATATGATGGAAGCGATCCAGCATCTCTTGCATTCGGGAAGCATTGTTTCGCGACAATCCTTAGTCGGGTAGTGATTGAATGTGGCCTCTTTTGGGTGGGTTGTATTCCATGGGTTTGCGTGGATTATGTAGTCAAGCTACTAGCATAGTAGAACAAGAGACTTGGTGAGGCGTTCGTCACAACATACATATACCTGGATCAGGATTGATCTCGGATTTACTAGGCAATGGAAGGTCAAGATCTCGTCAGGATAGTGCTTGATTTGCATCGAAAAGCGTAGTAAAGTGTACAGAAAAGTGTACTGAGTCTACCTTTTTTTTTCTCTTTGTGGTTGTTAGCGGTAGTCAGTCTACCATTTCTCTAGTAAAGGGGAAGGCCAGGGTCTCCTCGAATGGATGTGATTTTTGCTTGATTTTGCGTTTTTTTTTTGCAGGGTGTGGACTCCATCAAGTGAAGCATTGCCAGTCGGGTCATCACTCTCCTCACTCTCACTCTCAGGGTATGTGACACTGCCTTCAATCACTGTAGTAACATCCACCACACCTGCTCCCTGACAATGTTTGCCTAATGCTGCTGATGCTAAGCTTGTTCATCAATCCAGTTTCTTCTTGACAAATGTGTCAATGTCACAAACAGAGCAGCCAAGGAGGACATTTGCTCTTCACTGTTCCTTTACCAATGATACTTATGAGCATGTCACTTCCAAGTGATAGGCTTGCTCGTACAGAGACAATTCATTGGAGTGCCATGGAGGTCACACCACATGCATCCCAGATGCAATTAGCTTGATCTTCTAGCTGGACTGTAAGCCAACTACACAATGCTGTGATGCCATTTATTGCTATCACTATGCCTTAGTAGTGTCCAAGTGCCTGATCCCAAGGCGATACACAATCATCGAGCGTATTCTCAAACCACTTGTCCTCCTTCATGACCACATTCAGAAAGTCAGTCTTGTCGATACATGGAGCCTGGTGGGGACCAAATGGAAGTGAGGGGCAAAGAGGAGCGGATCAGCTGGCGCGGTAAGTGGGCAACAATAATGTAGATACGTGCTATTTCCTCATCAAAGAAACGATTCTTAGTCAGACCATATGATCACATTGGACTGTCACCAACTCACATTCCAGATCCCCAGGTGAAACACCATGATCGAACCCCAAACCAATAGATTTTAATCACTAAATTCTACCTACTCACTGGTTTTGCTTCAGGCCCAAATGTCCTAGTCTCAAACCAAATACTCTAGTAAGCATTTTCCAAATTCAGTCATGAAGGTAACCTAAATTATTTCTGGTGACCAGCCCGTCTAAAAGAGGTTGCGCAAGGAGGGTCTGCAACCTGCTGGCCATCTGCAAAGCAGCAGAAATGGACGGCAGGGTTTTCATTTGTTGTGTAAGTGAGCAAGCCTGGAAGGTCCTATTGGTTGATTGTGGCTCTATGCAATGCTTAGGTACTTCCTTTTTCTGTCTCTAGGCACAACATTCACTTTACTTGTCAGTCACACAAGGTAACTGAATGAATGCAGCGGTACCAGGATTCAGGACATAGCACCTTACTACCAAAAAAGGAGCTGGTCCTTCTCGTCAATGGTAGGACCAATGATTATGGTGACCAAATCGTCGCTTACCCTTTTTTGGAGTCACTCACAAAAGTGTCGGTGGTAATGAGCACATTATTTTTGCTTTCATACGGACTTGCTAAATGCCATGCTAAAATATTGATGGGCTCATGTCTGTGCTGCCAATTGGCATGGTTAGGTATAGTATTAAAGAGGGTAAGTTTGTTATACAATGCCTTGGCACAGGTTCCGACAACCATCCATAATGCCTTGTCTCGTTTCAATCTATACCATGGGACCACTGTATTTTCTACTTGTCCAACTTGCAGCTTCATTCACAAGCCCACATTCAAACCTGGATCGACCACTACAGAGTACCCTACCCATTGTAGCAACAAACCCAAGCCATGGTTGCCTGTCTGCAATGAGCCCTTAATGCAATCATCGTCAGATCACATTCCCATTAAGCCATACATGTATCACCACTTCCATGATTTCGTGGCAGGCCTGTTCTCCAGGGTGGAGATCGAAACACTCATTGATGCACCTTGCGATCAGTTGATGGATTCTGTCAGGAACCACCATATGCCACCCGATACTCTACAGGATGTCTGGGATGGAGATTTCCTGAGGTCTCTTGAGGGTCCTTCACCAAAGACCCTTTTCATTGATAGGAGTGGAGAGGATCACCTTGCGTTCTCTCTCAACATTGATTTCTTCAATGTAGAAGGTATTCATGTCCGGGGTTCAGCTACTTCGTGTGGGGTCATCTCTTGTGCATGCTTGAACCTTCCTCTGGATATACGCTACAGGCCCGAGAACATGTATCTTGTGGGCATTGTTCCTGGTCCCGATGAACCCCGCGGTGATCAGCTCAACTATTTTCTTGACCCCCTCATCAATGACATGGTGGATAGTTGGGAGTGTGGGGTCCACTTCAACTGCACAGCCCTTCATCCTGCAGGTCGAGTAGTCAGGTCTGCAGTTGCTTGTGTGGTCTGTGACCTCCAAGCAGCTCGAAAGACAGCACAAATGGCTTCACACTCCAGTCACTTTTACTGCGGTATCTGTCACTGCAGGGATCTCAAGACTCTCGGGAGAACAGATTTCGACTCAGAGTGCTGGAACCTGTGAGATAAACACACCTTGTGACATCAAGTGGAGGTGTACAGGAATGCAGGTTCCACAGTGGAACAAGAGAAACTCTTTGTCAAGAATGGTATACGATGGTCACCACTCTGGAAGCTTCCATACTGGGATCTGGCCCATCAACTGGTGGTTGATGTTATGCATTGTATTTTGGAAGGAATCACCAGCTTCCATGTCCATGATGTCCTCTGCCTTACTACCGTTTCTGCCAATGCTCCCGATATAACCCCACCCGCTTTTGCTCACCAGTTCCAATCCCCTGACCTTGATATGGATAGTATGTTGGCTAAAGAGATCAAGCAAGTGAAGGACATGCACACACTACTCACTGCCTCAGTCATGAACTTCCACATGGAAGATGGTGGCCAGGAAGCCTGGATTGATGCTCACATGAATTCACTGACCAAACGACTTATGGGAAAGAATATAAAATCACTACAATTCGTTGTTGATGATTTGCACTGTCCATCGTCTTCCAAAGGTCGAATAGCTAAGAAAGACTTGGTAAACAGACTTGTTAAATGGGTAAGGGTTCTCTTCTAATTCATCTCTGTTATTCTCATGCTGTTTGAAAATAGGCAATAGCATGGGTATATCCCCAGGTGGCTGTGGTCATACCCGTACCCGTACCCGCTAATATACCCATACCCCCAACAAGGGTGCCGGGTCAGCATCGGGTATTCAGATCAAAGACCCGTACCGATACCCATACTCTGGGTACCCGCGGGTAGTTCGTTTTTGTGGTAGCAAGTAGGTACAGACGTAGTACTACTAGTCAACTGTACATTGCAACATGTCCCACCCACCCGAAAACTCATCCTCTTCTCCCTTGACATCTGGCAATGCACTAACCTTCTTTATGTCATCTATTTTCACAAGTCCAAGAGTGCTCCAAGTTCCCAGACACAGCAGAGCACGAGTTTATTCGACTGATGAGCGAGATCGAACATGTGATAGGAGGAGACGACCGCGGGAGAAAAGCCACTCAACATCAACAGACGTTGGAGGAATGGTGAGAAAGTCTAGAGCTATCTGTGACAGCATGGGATACACTGCGCGACGATCATGCCACCACTTGACTGGGTCATCTGCTTGTTCAACATCAGCAGCAAGGTAGCGGTCGATCTCACTGTGCAGATCAGCAGCTTTAGGGGAGGTGAAGGCATCAATGTTGTCGAAAATGCTGAAAGATGGCTTGTCTGAGGTAGGCTTCCCAGCCGCTTCAACACCCGAGTTTGCTGAGTCCGAGACCTGTTCATTGGCCTCCAATTCAGCCTGAGAGGCATGTGAGCACTTGAATTCATCGCGCACAAGCAACTCGGCAGTCTGGATCCACTCGGGCTGCCAGTGAGCATTCTTGAAGTAGGCCAATTTGTGACGGGGATGAAGTATCATGGCAATCTGATACACATCAGAGGAGTCTGTCAAAGAGTAGTACCGGTTCAGTGTTCGTTTGGCAAGTAAAACAGCATGGCGGATGGCAGGTGTGAGGTCCGGATTGCGAGAGTATGCGTGGAATGCTTTGTCAAGGATGTCCATGGCTGGAATAACAGCGGGCAAGATGGGCGCAGCGCGAGAGAAGTAGAGTGTGGCTTCTTTGAGAATCTACAGCAGGTGGTCAGTGCATGATTATGTCATCAGTTCCACGCCTACACCACATCTTCAGAACGTCGCGCAACTGCTCCAGGATCACCCATTCATTCTTACTCAGTTTGTATGTTCGCAAACCACCATCTAGCCTCTGTGTCACCCGATCAATCGCTTTCTTGTGGCTCAATATGTACTCCAACATGTCAAGTGTTGAGTTCCAACGGGTGGCAACATCCCGTGGCAACAATGTTACCTTTACCTTAAGCTGCGACAAAATCTCCCGCCATGCAGGCAGGTGAATGGTAGATGATCTGGTGATCATGTTGACCAATTTTTGAACCTGTGGACTGTGCTTAGTCGAAATGAAGGGTATGTGATCATTATCTTCACTGTACCTTCGCTAATGCAAACTTGACTGGACGGATATTCCTCTCGAATCTATGTCGCTTAGCTTCGCTCATCTCTGCTAGTAGGACTACAGTTCATCAGTAAAGGAGTGTAACCTAAGAGTGGTATAGTCTTATCTCAGTAGACTGTGGTAATCAGTCACTGAGGTGTGTCATACCAGTAACAAATGTAAAAGGTAACATATTAGGTAATCTGTGGGTCTGTACGATGGTAAGTCTAAATAAACTCTACACTCCCCCTCAAATGGAAGGACATAGACCAAGTTCGAAGGCGAAATGCTTAGCTTTCGTACTAGGTAAAGCTTTAGTTAAAGTATCTGCAACCATATTATTAGTGGGGCAGTAGAGGAAACGAATGTGTCCGTTTTCAACTGAGAAATGAATGAAATGTGATACCCAATGTCAATATGTTTGGTTTGGGCATGAAAACTGCCGTCTTTGGTGAGTGCGATGGTAGACTGATTGTCGCCGTAGAGGATTGTTGGGTAACGGAGTGGGTGGAACATCTCGCTGATGAGATGTCGCAGCCAAATGACCTCCTTTGTCACATGTGTGGCAGCAACGTACTCTGATTCAGCTGTGGAGAGAGTAACCAACTCTTGTTTCTTTGATCCCCATAGGATCGCACCCCCGTCAATGAGGAACGTGAATCCCGTTATTGCATGACAATGCTCCTGTGTAGCCCCATCTGCATCTGCATAGCCAACTAGACCTCGGGTTTGTGTGCTGAATGTCAGCATCCATCCCTTGGTGCCGACGAGGTATCGGTAGATCCATTTCACGGCTTCCCAGTGGGCCTAGCCCGGATTGGCATTGAACTGGCATACATACAATGTGGTGAAGGTGATATTGGGTCTCGTACCCGCTACAAGGTAAATGAGAGATCCCGTCGCCTGGCAATATGGTATATTATGCATTTGCACAGCTTCGCTCGTCGTCTGTGGGCTTTGTGACTCAGATAGGTGGGTGTTAGGGTCGAGAGGTGCCACGACTGGTTTAGCGTCCGTGAAATTGAACTTTGCCAATATTGCATCGATATATGGCTCTTGGGATAGCGAGATGGTGTGGGCTTGACAATCACGAGTGGCTTTCATGCCGAGGAGCCAGCTGATAGGTCCCAGGTCTATAATACGAAAATGGGAGCCAATTTCAGCTTTAAAGTCTTTGACAAGGCTTTTCTAGCTCCCTGTTACCATGCAGTCATCAATGTGTGATGCGAGAATCAAAATGTGTGTGCCTATGAGCGCTACAAATATGCCCCAGTCTGCTTCCATCCATTTGAACCCGAGTGCAGCAAGTTCCTTCGATAACCGCTGGTACCATTTGAGTGCACCTTGTTTGGAGCCATAGAGGGCGACGCAAAGCTTCGCGACGAGGTCCCAGCCTTGTTTATCGAAACTGGGTGGTAATTCCATGTAGATGTTCTCGTTTTCGTCTAGTTTCCCATTGAGAAACGCATTGTGGAAATCGAAGACATCGATATCCCAGTCCTGCCTTGCTGTGATGGCGAGGATGAGTTGGATCGAGGCGAGCCGTGCGAAGGGTGCATAGGTGTCGTCATAGTCAACACCAAGTCGCTGCGTGAAGCCGTGCACTACCAGTCGGGCTTTGTACTTGTCGATTTCACCGGCAGCGTTCTTCTTTATCTTGAAGACCCACTTGCAGCTCACAATGTTCGTCTTCACTGGTCTCTCGACAATGTTCCAGGTATGCGCCTCGTCTAGACTTCTCAATTCGGCATTAACCGCTTCTTCCCACTTCGGCCAATCTGGCCGTTTCTCTGCTTCCTCTATCGTCTCTGGCTCCAACCCTTCTGTTTCGGCAACTCTGGCGACCAGCACATAGGCCGCGTTATCGGCATCAAATTCCCATGTGCCCGTTGCCATACCGCCACTATCAGTGAGGTCGGTTCCCACGTCGTCAGCGTGAGTCCCTTCTCTCTTCTCATTCTGATTTTTGACAGGTTGCATTCCTTGCGGGAATGGCGGGTCACCAGCTCATCCATCGTGGGTACCAGCACCGCTGCGAAGTGTGTGCATATATGGTGATTCTGTGCGTTGTCGAGAGCGCCTCAGCTCATTTTGTGGAGCCGGTATCTCAAAGTCAGTGCTAAGGTGGTCGTTTTGTGTATGTTGAGTTGGATTTGGAGCTGGTGGGTTGGGGTTTCCGTTTGTTTTTTCATTCTCCCCCTCGCTCATGACACCAATGTGATCAATGACAACATTGTGGCGTTCAAACATCATGTTGCGCTCGACTGCAACAACTCGGTGATCGCTGAAGTAAATGCAATGGGCATTGCTCGTGTCTGCGTCAAATCCCACCCAATGGGCCTCGCATGCTCGAGCGTCGAGTTTCAAGCTGCTTGCGTCATGGACCCAGCATCTGCTCCCCCATACTGGTAAGTTGCCCATATTGGGTTTCTTGTTGTATAGCATCTTGTACGGCGTTTTTCCGTCGGTTTTTCACCCAGACGACGTGTGATATCACCTCACCCCATAGGTTCTTTGGTAATCCACTCGCATGCAAAATTGCGCGCACCCGTTCCACCAGCATGCGGTTGAGATGCTCCGCTATGCCGTTGTGCTGTGGGGTGTCATGGGTGGTGAGTTTTCTTTCAGTTCCTTGAGCTTTCAAATGACGAGAAAACTTGTCGCTCAGGTACTCCCCCCGCGATCTGATCGGAGGCGTTTGATGCTGGTGTTGCGCTGTGTCTTTGCCCATGCCTCATATTGACAATAAGCATTGAAGGTGTTGGATTTTGCTGCCAAGAGGTGAAGGTGTGTGTACCGCATGTGATCGTCGGTAAACGTGACATAGTATATCTTCTTTGCAGGTGTTTGCATCAGTGACAGTCCCCATACATCGGTATGTATTTTGTCACTGAACTTCTCGCAACGTTTTGGCTCATGATCCTTCCTGATAGACTTGTGTGTTGCCTTGCCATACTCACATGCTTCGCACTGCCCCATGGTGGTGTGGTCTGGGTGCAGCTTCACACCAGTCACCATTCCCTTAGCCAGCATATCGTGGATCGTAGCCATGCCGACATGGGATAGACGAGCATGTAGCTCCTCCATGGTAAGTTCTTATTCGGCTTTTGTAGTACCTGTGAATGGGGTGGGGTACTGATTGCGGATGCAATATAGGCCATTAATGAGGGGTATAGAGCCGATAAGGTGTTTCTGTGAGGTATAGATGGAGCACAATTGGAAATTGTCAGCTAGATAGTTAGTCAGTCAACCAGTCCATTCAATAAATCAGCTTATCAGCTTGTCAGTAAATCAGTTCAGTCAGGCAGGTCAATCTATCATTGATTAGGCCATTCAGGCCTGTTAGTCTTGTCATTGATTTCAATGACCCAGAAAAAATGTAGGTTTGCTGATGTAGTCCAGGAAGGTTTTCAGTGACCCTTTGTTACCTACACTGACATCTGAAAAGATTGTCGCTTCCGGTGAGTCACCACCTCCTCATACATAGTTCTTACTTACACTCTATTCTACAGGCACTATAGGTATGAAGCAGACTCACAGTTTGACTGAGAGGAAGCCAGGTGTCAAGGATGATGTAATGACAGTGTCTACACCTACAGCTGCTCCAAGCCACAGCACTGAAGTGGACACCGAGATGGTGCCATTGAGCTCACTCTCCAATGCATTTGAAGATGATGACATCAATATAAGCCAACCCTTAGAAGTGCCCACTCAAATCTTCGAGGATACTGACAAAGGTCAGTCCATATTTTGAATGGCGATATCCCTGTGATTCGACATACATGTCAAATCACGGTAAATGATTGTATTACATTGTCACATTTGTGTTTCTTGATTTACCCACCATTTGACACACATGTTGAATCAAGGTGAAAATTGATATAATTTTTGTAATATTCATGCTACTCGATATCACCACTGTGTGTTGAATCACAGTGATACATATGTACATTTATTTTGTTCGTGATTGATTTCCTGTGTGTCGAATCGCTGAATCAGTTGTTCTGTTCTTTTCTCTCTGTGTTCCTGTTTGGTGGTGGTTTATAGACTAACCCTCTTTTCTTTTTAGATCACACTGTCAATGATACATTGAGCATGGAATGTACATCATTAGTCTGTCTCACACTTTTGTTTCTGATGATCTTAATTGGCTTACAGTCATCTCAAAGTGTTAAGAGTGAAAATGCTAATGGAAGTGGACTAGCCACTTGCAGGATCAACTCTGGATAACTCTGGAGTCCACAGTGAGTAACCATGATGATATTGAGTGGGATAACAATGTTCTACTGACCTGGAGTCCACAGTGAGTAACCAAAGGATACATTGTGGCACTCCGATTTGCATGAACAGGAAATAATCAACTTTTTGTATACAACTTGAACTTGATTATAGACCATATCATATGCATATTGTTGTGTCAAGTAGATACTATATGAAACTGTGTATCCTCTAATACATCTGGAAAAAGAGATTATGGCTGTAGTAACCACAGTTTCTATGTAGCCTACAATAGTTACTACATAGTGGATACTAAGCAAGAAAAGCAGGTAAAAGGTTTCAGTGCCTCCGCCTCCCCCATGATCTTCTCCTCAAGTGCTACCACCCTCGACGCCACCTCGCATCTCTCCCGATCCACATCCTGTTGTCGCGTTTGGAGGGAACTTCTCGAAGGCAAGGTGAATGAGAGGGGGCAGGAAAGGGGAGGATGAAGATGAGCATGTCAGGGTGAGGGCGAGGACGAGGACCACCCCCATTCGGGTAACCTTGTTGCCCCTACACGGGCACAAGTAGCAGCGTGTGCGAGTTGGTATTGGGCACGGAAGAGTGAGGGGACAGCGGTGGCAGTGTGTGTGAGTGGGCAGTGAGGGGACGGTGGTGGTGGTGGTAGTGCGCACGAATGGTGTGCATGAACGGGCAAGGGCAAGGGCACATTGCACATTGCATGCAGTGCATTGTGTCGTGTTTTACCTTGTCAAAATCTACAACAAAAATGTCACATGAGTTTGTTTACTCGCACTCGTGACTCATCGGAGTCTCAATTATTTGAACGTTCAACAACCCCCATCACCACCTGCAATGGAATCGGCAATGCAGGCCCTAGGCAACTGCAGGGGTATATACCCTTAGGCTAAAAATGAGTGTGAGGGTATACCCCTGCAGTTCCCTAGCGCTGATAACGACAATGATGATGTCGACCCCACCGCGATGGCATTGGCAACACCACCACCATTCCCATAATGCCATGATGGAACCGGCGCAACCACCATCACAACGATGCAACGTGACACACAACAATGGCAATGAAAGGCTACCTCCACCAGGTCCTTTCGAGCCCAATTGCTCACCTCACACCAAACCACATCCTTTTGGGCCTGGCCACTCGTCTCCCACCCAACCACATCAGTAAATCACCCCCCACTATACAGACCCAAACAGACCTGTATGGATCTGCACAGGATTGCACAGGTGACTTTGGTACAGCTAGGCCATTGTCTGTGCAGGTCTGTATGGGTCTGTACAGACTCTGTACTGACCTGCACAGATCTATACAAACAACATAACTCTGTGCAGACCTATACAGACCTGCACAGACCTGCACAGACCTGGCACACAATTGCACTCTGGGTGAAATAGGGTGATTTGCTGATGCATGTCAATTTGAGCACAACTGCTTGTGTCCCACCTCCACCAGGCCTTTTCGAGTCTGGCCACTTATCTCCCACCCACTGGACAGTCTGAGGTCGAGACAGAGGTGGAGGATATGGAGGAGTGGATTCGATACAGTGTTTTCTATGTTCGGAGGACCTTGTAGCAGTGCTCTATGTAGTACTATATAGTAACTTTTTTTTCCAGATGTACTGTGAAAGACACGAAGTCCTTGCATTCCATGCAATTAGTAGTGGAGCCTTGTCTTCAACCTCGTCAGCCCTGATTAATGTAATGTACGTCCAGCATGATAAAATCATAACGACCATGTAGGTTATCACTTGTACATAACGACAAATGGTTAAATATGGACTACATGGTTGACCAAGCAGTGTCAAGAATGCCATCCGACAGTGCCAAAAGCATGAATAGAAAAAGGACATACAAATACTATCTAGAAGATGTCCTCGTCATGTTAGTTAGCCATTGCTACCATTGGTAGTACAGCGTGACAAGACGCCCGTCCACATGATGTGGGGGTACAGGGTGGTTTGGTTTGTCATCTGGTCATCCTTCCGACCTCTCTGGGACCAATAGCGGATATAAATTTCCCTACATTGCAGGGTCATACACCTCCCGCCACAGTACAAATCATTCGAATACGACTATATAGCATTTTATAGATGATGACACAGTGATTTCCGTCAATCGCTCACTACGTGAAACCCTCATTTAGGTGTGTAGTGATTGTACTTGATAACTGACAAATGAGATGTATGGCCGAGTACTCGGCAGTAACCTTGTTTACAAAACTGGTGTTTCGTGAATACATGATTGTACAGACAAGATTTAAAGTACATTTGCGAGAAACCAAATATATAAGAACAACATAGGTTTGTATGAATAATTTGCAAGAAAATATATCAGAGATCGAGAAAAATAAATTAGATACGGCAAAATAAACAAACTGAAATACAGTATGAAGAATGGCATGGCTATTCATGAAAAACCTAGAGAGAGGGGAGGGTGAATATGTGAGCGAAAGAGAGAGAGCATGAAACTGAAGCATACATATCAAAAAGCTCGTTGCTTTCCTTTCTGCAAGCCAGCTTTTACATGATATTTTTTATAAGGGCTGGATGGAAGCGCTGAGGGCTGTCGTAAAACCTCTAGTTTGCGAATGATCGCAACGTAAACATGGTGCTTTGCTTTTTTGATGTAGTGATGCGCCAAGGTGAAGTGAGCTTCGACTGTTGCTCCCTTCAGTTTTCTGTCATATTGCAACGGAGGTATGAGATTCCCTTGCATGTCGATAGCGGGCAGAGGACAGATGTCATGAGTTGCGAACAGATCCTTTAAGGCCAAAAGGCAGCGAGGTGAAACCGGCCATGTTTCCATGGCAAATTCATTTCCAAGTTCTTCATCTATGATATTGTCAATGATAGATAGAGTGATGGTGTTAACAAAGAAACTTATTTATGACTTACGAGAATCGGTCGACAATGTCTCGTTGTCCTTAGTCAAGTTCACGGTGTCATGAGAGGTAGGTTCATCTTGACCTTTTAACTAGGTGAAAAATTAGATCAAAAGAAGTTGAAGTAACGCTGTTGATGAAAAGGTAGTTCCTACCTCAAACAATGAATGCGATAGTTTGATTTGGTTGAAGCCAAGAAGAGAATGTTGTAAGCAGCTGATAATCTCTTCGTGTTTGTTGAGCTTGATTAATTTTTCGAGAGCACGGATGTTTGTCAAGCAAGCAGGATAATTGTCTTGGGCAAATGTGAAGTCCGATGGAGAAGGTGGTGCGAGGCGGCAGTTCAACTTTGTATCCTGGAAACGACTTCCTAACACATTTTCCGGGTCGAAGTTTCCATCGGGGTTGAGAAAGAAATCGTTCCGTGCAATTTGGAAGACACCCTTAAGAGTAACCTCGGAGTTGTTACTGTTTTTGACGACAATAATATCTCCAGTGTTAGCGGAAGAGAACTGAATAGAAGACGCGATGTTAGGACAACAAGCATATTTAGCGGTAAAGGAAGGTTCGAGTAGAAGAGTTTTTACGGTGTTGACAGAGATAAGAGAAGAGGAAGAGCTAGGTTGCTCCTGTGTTGGAGCAGTTTGTGTTTCGGCAGGAGTTTTGGACTGAGAAGAAGTGACTGTTTTGCGTTTTTGAGTCATGTCAAAGGAGGGGGAGGATGGAGGTGATTTCAAGAGGATGGTTCGAAGAGACGAAGACTTAAGTGACAAGGAATTAAAGATCTGTTTAAAATGAGATCGAGCGAACCTTTAAAAACAAAACATAGTACCACGAGTAGAGCATAAAGCTCTCAGTGGCGTATTGGGCAACAACATTTTCGGATGACCCTGACCATCAGAAGTCCAAAAGGATGGAGCAAAGGCAACACAGTGGGAGAGAAAACCAGATGGAGATATTGTTGAGCAATGTAACCTGTTTGAAATATATCCTTTTTTTTTAAGTTTGCATTGAATATTTTGGGCAAATTGAACTTTGATGGATGATGAGCTGAGAGTGGTAACATGATTGATAGACTAACCATAAATTTCGAAGTCTTTATTCTCCACATAGAAATTTAGGTGTAGGTTTTAGCGCCACAGGAACTTGTGTGCTGGAGATGTGCCTCACAGAAAAATCGCTGAGTCAAGTCTTCCGAGGATAGGAAAAGAGCACAAGAGTGCCTGTTATTGTGTGGAGGGACAGGGTCATGCGACTAAAACCTCGAGAGTTATAGAGAGTTGTACCTTTAGTTATGTTCCTTGAAACCTCAGTGCTGTTTTCCTTTGCGATGTCAGAATCACTTACACGAGAGAAACTCCACAAATCGACGAAAACCGAGGTTGAACGAGCTGTTCCTGAAGGCACTTTTGCAAGGTCTTTGCATTGGGTTTGTTGGAAAGAAGTTGATGATCTTGTCGAACAGCAAAGCGAAGAAGTCAAACAGTTGCTTCTCAAAGCAATTAAAAAAAAGGAGCTAAAGTGAAAGCAGAGTAAGAAGAGGTGGAGAATAAAGGCCAGTCAGCCTGGCCGAACCACTACGTTACTTACAATCAAGAATGACAATGATCATGAACAGAATGAATCCATGCAGTCGAACGTACCTTATTCATTAGAGATAGAGGAAGTTGAAGAGGAAAACAAAAAAGATCTGATCGAGGACAGTAGTAGTGCAATGGGAGAACATCCATCTTTCATGCAATTGCCGAACGAAGAAGAACAGAAGGCTTGTTACTCCGCATTTATCAATGCTACTTGTAACGAAGCGTTGGCTCTAAACATATGTGTTATTTGCAGTTGCAAACTATGGGCAAGGGAAGGTATTATCGTCGCTTATCTTGAGTCCCCAAACAATAACTGATGTGTAACTTACATTTGTAGGAGCAGAGTATTTATTGGAGGAAATTCCAAATCTTCATCTCCTACGACCGTCCAAGTTACATATGTCACATGAATTGTGGCATGGGGTTTTACTTGCCTCCAAGTTTATATGCGATGAAGATTCTACTCCAACAGGATGGGTCTGTGATGAATGTTGTCACGCGATGAAAAGCAACACGCTTCCGAAGTACTCTTTGGCGAACAACATGTGGATAGGTAGAGTTCCACATGAACTTGCGATCTTGACCTTTCCGAGTCCAGAGCAACTGTTGATTTCGCGTCACTATCCACGTTGCTATGTGGTCAAGCTCTATCCTCACAATGGCCATGTGGCAAATCCAAATCAATTGCAGCGCGGGATGGTAGGAAACGTCACCTTATACAACATGAATACAAAATCTATTGTCACGATGATAGAGGGACAATTGATGCCCCAACCTGCGATGGAATTAGCTTCTGTGCTTACGATAACCTATATTGGAACGAAGAAATTACCAAAGTCTTGGCTCAAATCGACGTTTCGGGTCCAACACCGCATCGTTTATGAAGCTCTCATATGGCTGAAGATGCACAACGAAATGTATTCTGACGTGGAGATAAGCATGAAAAGATTGGAAGGTCTACCTGAAGATGATATCCCTGTCGAGATTTTATCTGTCATGTGTCATGAGGAAAATGAAGAGATTGCACGCAGAGAAAGAGCAGGATATGTGCCAAATGGTGAACGAGAAGAAGAGGAAGAAGGTGATTCCTTTTTTTGGGCAATTATTTTGACGATTTATGTTGGATCTTAGATGTACAGGAAGAAAGTATGTTTGATGATGAAAGTAAGGAGGAAGAAGGTGAACGACTCGAAAGTAAGTCTTTTTTAATTTTTTTGGGTACCGTGGAATATTGATGTGAATTTTTATTAGCAATTATGCTGGATCTGAATGACGAATCAGATGGTGAAGGAGCAGTGATTCCTTTGCAGTATCTTGGAGTGACGGAGACCGAAGTAGAGATGTCATTGGATGAACACTTGAAATTTGCCATTGCAAACATGGAGGACAAGGAAGGAGGATATGTCGTCAGGCATGGGCTCAAGCCGCTATCAGAATTTGGATTAGCGGGAGGAAATCACCCAATGCCTGATCACAATCCATTGGCTGCAGCATATCCGATTTTGTTTCCATATGGGCTTGGAGGTATCGAAGCCGAATGGGAACGCAAAGTCAGTTTCGATGATCACATTTGTTGGGCACTTCAATACCATGATCGCCGATTTCGAATCCATCATTCTTTTCTTTTTGTCTGTTTCAGCATCTCCCAGAAACGAGAATCTTTGTTGTCTGCTTGGGTGCAGATGAAACGAAAAGATTTTGAACGGGATGCGATCGTGATCAGTTCTTTGACAGTGGCCGATTTGAAACAGGCGGAGAAGGAAGAAGCATTGCATCAACCTTTCTCAAATCCACAGGTGAAACTCCTACGTAAGCACATGTTCACAGCTAGTGGACGAATCAAAGGATCAGACAAGATGCAAGCATCATACCGAGGTCAAGTTTGGGGAACTTGTTTGCGGTTACGTGGACCATCTCTGTGGCTTACAATCAATCCATGTGACATTCACGATCCCATCGTACAAGTTCTCACAGGAGAGGAGATAGATATGGATGAATTTGATGCTACTCTTGGTCCTGATAGCTCTCGTCGAGCAGCAACTGTCGCTCGTGATCCATATGCCGCAGTCAAGTTTTTCTTTTTTATCATTCCAACCGTTCTTTCAACGTTGTTTGGAATCGAGGCTACGAAGGATCAGGTCCATACCACCATGGGTCTTTTGGGTCGTCTTGCAGGGTTTTTCAGTGTCGTGGAGGCACAAGGAAGAGGGACATTACACATCCACATGCTACTCTGGCTGGACGATGCACCCAATGTGGAAGAGATGCACGATTTACTACGAAGCGAGGAATTTCGTGCGCGTATCCAAGACTTCATTAAGTTGAATATTCGGGCTCATGTTGATGGGGTTGACGAAGAGACTATCAAAACATTCCTGCGAGAAATGCAACTTGCATATTCACGGCCCCCGAATCCGGACCAGCCTGACTGGAAAGAAGCTTTTAGTGATCGACTATGTCGAGTCATAAGATCACAACAAGTTCATATGTGTACACGTGCCACATGTTTGCGTTATAACCAATACGGGCAGCTGTCATGCAAACGTCGAGCACCTTGGGAAGTTTCTGCCGATGAAACCGTTGATCTGGATGGTCAATACAAAGTTCGGAGAACTCATCCTTTCATGAACAACTTCTGTCCAGCTATTTCGGTGTCTCTCACATGCAACAACGACATCAAGCTCATTTCCAATGGAGCGGATACTAAGGATTGCATGTGGTATTGCACTGGATATCAGTCGAAAAAACAAGGGAAAAACCATAATGTTTCAGCATTGATGGCAAAGACATTGTTATACCAGAACATCACGGAGACCATGTCAATGACATTCTCGATCGAAATCACCTGCTGATTTTCCGATGTCAACATGCGCTAAACTGGGAGATGGAGTTATTGGCACCTCAGGTTATTTCTTATCTCATGCGTTGGGGAGATAGTATCTCTTCTCATCAATATGTGCCATTATACTGGTCTTCGGTTCAGACGCAATTGCAGGCAGTTTTTGATGAGTTACACAGAAAAAAGTTTTGGTAAGTTTTCAATGAGACAGTTTCTGTAAACCGTGATTTATCATAATGTAGGTCAAATGCAGAGTCAATGGACAATGTACGGATGCCTGAAAATAATTCTGATGGACGAACGGAATACCGAGATGACAAAGACTCGGATGAAACTGAGGTGCGTGATAAGTGGGCGTAATGTAACAAGATAATGATTTAGTTATGAAATCAGGAAGTTGTTACTTTTGAGGCACGAACGAATGGTCGTCTAACTGTTCGGTCTCAGATGGAAGACTATATAAATCGAGGCCCAGAACTAGAGCGATTTTCGTTATTCAGTTTTGTCATCAACACATACAAAGAACAAATACCTCAATCTGTCAAAGACAAGGACGAAGATCCTCGAGGTGACTTGGAAACAGGAAACCAACCATGTAGAGGACGACATCCCAATGCACGGAGTTGTTATCTTGAGGAACATCCAAAACATCAGTCACATCGACGAGTCGTGCGTTCACAAGGACACAATACGTTACCCAATATAGTTGGTCCCTTTTTTCCAAATCCAAAAGACGAAAGCAACGAAGATCTTTACTATGCTGCAATTTTGGCATTGCTTCGACCATGGAGACACTTGCTAGACATCAAGGATCAAGAAGAGACTTTCCGAAGCTCTTATGAATCATTTCTTTCCACGGCAAGCAAAGCAGATCTGGACATCATAGCCGGAATCCAGTACTACTATGATTGTCGCAATGCAGCCAACATACGTTGTGAGGAGAATTCCGAAGTACACGGCAATGAAAGTTTGTCACGTTCACAAAGGGAAGAGAAAGCATCTGTTGTGGATTACGATGAGGAAGAGGATGACGAGGAAATTCAACTGACTAAAGATGATCTTCAAGCTTTCAAAGAGTCATTGAAAAATTCTTGTGAAGAACATCATGGAAAGCAAGCGATCCAGATCGCCAAATCTAAAGGAATTTTTGCTGATGAAACAAAGATCTGGAATTGTCAGGATGGAAATGTCTTGAAAGCTGAAGGAGATGATCTGCGAAATTTACTCGAGTGGAAAACAAAAATAGCAAGCGACGTAGCGAGGTTGAACAGAGTTGAAGAATCTGACGATGGTGATGAAGAAAACGGAGAAGTGGAAAAAAGAGATGATATGGACGTGGATGTTGAACGAGCGGAAATGGATGTTGAGGAAGGAGGAGTGGAGAAACTTGCAGGAGCCTTCTCTCAGATTGACGAAGAACATCAAGCCAACGTGGAAAGTTTGCTGGAGCAACAACAACGCGCATACAATGTTATCGATTGGCATCTGAACGAGACATTACTTGGCAACAACCCTCAACAACTGTTAATGATTATACCTGGAGAAGGAGGAGTTGGCAAGTCGAAGACTATTCAAACAATAACCGAGAATTTTGCACGGAGAGGAGCATTAGACTTGCTAGTGAAGAGTGCATACACTGGGATTGCCGCATCCATCATTGATGGGAAAACACTACACATGATCTGTCAAATTCCACTGAATGGACACAACCGCTCCAGAAAGTCAAGTCAGAAACTAGCAGAATTCTGGCGCCATCATGTTTATCTCATTATTGATGAGAAATCCATGCTATCTCGCAAATTCTTTGCATGTATCGCATCAGCAATTCGTACAGCCAAAACCCTTGCTGGAGTTGATGACTCAGATCTACCTTTTGGAGGGGTGAACGTCATTCTTGTAGGGGACTTTCACCAGTTTCCTCCAGTCACGGGATGACCACTTTTCTGGCCTATTGATCCTGTCAAAGACTCTGCCGAAGATCTACAGGGACGGTCACTGTATGAACTGTTTCAAACAGTAGTGCCTCTAACACAACAAGTACGGGTACAGGACGAGGAATGACTAGATTTGCTGCGTCACATTTGCCAAGGCAGTTGTTGATCTCACCACATAAAACTCTTACGGTCACTCATTCTTTTTGATCCTCAATGTCCTCCTGCCGATTTCTCAACTCCTCCCTGGAAAGACAGTGTTCTCGTCACTCCTCGACATTCAGTCCGACGACAGTGGAACAAAGAAATGTCATTAAAGCACTGTCAGGAGAGTGGGCAGCAACTGTTCATTTGTAACGCATTGGATATGATCGGTGACCGACGCGTAACTCTTTCCGAGCAGTTCACTATCGCTGCAAAAACTTCAAAGTGGGGATCGAAGTACGATGGACAAGCAGGACTTCCTGATACAGTGACGATTGTGATCGGTATGAAGGTGATGGTGACGTATAACATTGAGACAGATCTCAACATTACAAACGGGGCAAGAGGAGAGATTGTTAAAATCGTTCTTGACGAAAATGAAAAGAACATATCCCTTTCGGAGACGCTTGTCTATTTGGAATATCCTCCAGCGTACATTCTAGTGAAGATGAACTCTTCTAAGGTGGCGCAACTTAATGGATTAAAAGAAAATGTCATTCCGCTCACTCCGATTGAACGCACATTTTCTATCACGCTCACTGACAAAAATAAAATGGTTTCTCGTCGCCAATATCCCCTTACACCAGCTTATGCATTCACCAATTACCGATCGCAAGGACAAACCATTCCCAATGCAATTCTTGATATCGCCTCACCGCCCACGGGATCATTGACTCCGTTTAATGTATACGTGGCTCTTTTGCGAAGTAGAGGCAAGGAAGGAATACATCTACTACGTGATTTTGATGAAAAGTTACTCACTAGTCATCCAAGTGAGTACTTGCGAGTCGAAGATGAAAGGTTAGCTCGTCTCGCGAAGGAAACAGACAAATGGTGGCGAAATAAACTACTTACAACATTGTAAATTATTTAAATTGTTGTCTAATAGCTTCATGAGTTGAACAAACTGGCAGTAAAACCTGATTGCTAAGGAAGCGAGGACGTCTGGAAATTGGAAAGACCGGCAGCCAGCAACCGGCGATCAGACCAGCGGGCGATGTGCAGCCACCTGATTGAAACTCCACGCCATTCAGGAAGCGAGTGTGATGCACTGCACTCGGCTAGAGAACCTGTATCATGCTGCTCGGTGACCTCGTCCTGAATGTTGCCCAGTCTAAGGAACTTCAGGCCGTCACTCTCTACCAACTAATATCATTCATCCACTTGTCTTCCAACCTGAAAAGAAATATCCAACTTGTCCAGCCAGCCCGCCACCCATCTGACTCGAAAGTCTACTCAACCAATTAAAGAAACATTTTACCATGTCAACAGATCCTGTCTACACACAGCCACAATTGTCCATCCACAGTGACCTTGTAAACAAGGTAATGACAACAGTTCCGACTGTTCCATGTTCCGATCTCAGAGCCCCTATTCCGGAACCACTTCTGGAACTTTCCCACACCTTCCAAACTCGGAACCTCCGGAACCACTTCCGGAATATTCCTGCGCTCTTCCAAACTCGGAAACATTGGAACCACCTCTGGAACTTCCTCAGAATGTGTGGAAGCACCGGAAGCACTACAACTCTTATTTGCTTAAACCTTTCAGGTTCATCACGGCAATATTGTAGGTAACATAATATGAGTATACCTCCATCCATAGCATATATATACCTACACCTCACTTACAAGCACCTCAGTCGTTTCCACCCATCTTAGGCACCAGCTGAGTGTCGAGCAACCGCTACTCTCTCTCAGACTTTGTTAATAACTGAGACTACTCATTGCAAGCACTCTAGAATCTACCAGGCAACTACCAGATGTACACAAGACTTCCTATTGTCCTTGATAGGATATTGGGTTGTTACAGTCGGTAGGCCTTCTGAGATGATGGATGGGTGGTTTGGACCCCTCAGGTATGTCCGTCATCATGCGCTTCCATTTTCTGTGCTGACTTGACTGGTTTTCAGCTAGTGTGTCTGTTTCGAGTCATTTCAACTTGCGGTGTGCTGTGCTCATTGCGGCAGTCATTCCACATCCTTTCCCATCTGTATGGACGCCATTTGCATCATTCTCACGCTTGCAATTGCACTCAATGCCTCTCCTCGCCTCCTGGACCACTATCAGGCCTCCTGGCCCTCTAACTCAATGTGTTGAACGAGCACCACGCAGTAGCTCTTTAACATTACTTACTTACTTATCATAGTAGTGTAGACGTCCATATAAGGAAATAGTCACACGCACATGTAGTATATAAGTTAGAACTCAATCGTCTGAGTTCGAATAGCATCTTGTGTTCTTACCACAACCACCGCTACCAGCTAAGTGATCCATAACCCGCATGTGAGTGTCAGGCGTACTCTACGCTTCCTTAGACTCTATTCAACAGGTTATGAGCCCCGTTAGTGCACAGTGACGTTCGCCGCAAGGCTGAACTCACTAGTCGCCTAACTCTCATGCTCACTGTCGCTGTTGCGATCGTAGGCATTAGTGAACGCTTAAATGCTGTTCCTGACGCCGACGGTAACGAACCCATGTCTGGACTGCACGCTGACGCTGTTGCTTTCCAGACTCTTCTTAACATGTCGTCTTCCTCGAAAGATACTTGTATTCCCGTTTTCAACAGGACCAACTGGCAGACTTGGAGCCCTGCCATCAAAGCCTATCTACAGGCTACAGGCTGCACCTGGGCTTTGGAGATCGCTCGCCCCGCTGATCCCACTGTTACCACAAGTCGGGATGACCGCAATAACTTTATTGCCTGGATTAGGGCAAATGACACGTTGGTTGGCAACGTCAACCTTTACCTTTCTGAGCCCATTAGGGCGAAGTACACGAGTCATGTCAATGCGATCGACCTGATGAAGGGGTTGCACGCTGAGTTCTCCACGCCTGGACTGGCCGGAGCATATGCTCTTTTTAAAGAGCTATTGGATGTAAAAATCCCTCATGTGTCGCACCCTGCCCCTGCCTTATCCAAGGCAGAGAACCTCTTCATGCGGCTCACCGCCGCGGGCTTCGATTTCCCCGCCAAGATCCAGGCGATGCTGCTTCTGGCAAAGCTCCCTGCTTCTATGGACGTCGTCACTCAGATGATCGTCCAGGCAAAGGACACGGCCGGCAAGGCCAAGGACTCATCCGTCGAGGACATCCACAAAGCTGCAGTCCTCTCGTGGGACCAGCGCTCCCTGATGGGTGGTGGCAAGCCTGCTCAGCAGGCTAACAAGATTTCAGCCGTGAAGTGGAAGGGCAACGACCCCTCCTTCCAACAGCAGCAGCAACCCAAGCAGCAGCAGCAAGGGGAAGCTAGCGCTGACGGGAAAGGGAAGAAGACCCGTCGAGGCAAGAAGAAGGCAAAGTCGCAAGACCATGCCCACATTGCCTCCGCTGTCATCATCACCACCGTCGTCGATACCCCCACCACCATGTCTCCCCAGCTCGCCGCCCATGTCTCCCCTCAGCTCTACCAAGGGCAGAGTGGTGCCCCCGCAGATACCTGTATCTTGGAGGCTTTCTCCCTAGCCGAAAGGCTAGACGTCCACCTGTCGATCGAAACAATCCGGAGATTGGACCGGGAGAAGCGTAAGGTGAGCAAGTCTCCCCTCCAGAATCGCATGTGGGATTCTGAGACTTTTGGTCTTCCGACCGGCATCGTTGAGATTTCCTCCGATGACGACACGGACATGCCTGCCACCCCTGCTCCGAAACGTGGCCGCTGCTCCTGAAAGCGCGCCATTGACCCACTGCCGCAGTCCTCTTGGGACAGCGAAGACATGGTGGATGTCTACGGGTCGGAGATAGACAGGGACATCGCCGCCACTGCTTTTCATAGCAGTGATGAGGACTTCCCGCGGATCGCCAGGCAAGTGAATTCACTACCTGCACCTTCTTGAACTAACGGTTTTTCTCCTCATGATGCGGATCTTCCTGCTCGAGTAGTTAATGTAATTTCTCCCGCTTTTGACATGGACACTGTAGCTACAAATTGTTTGTATCTACCGCATGGTGCAATAACATGTCGCGCTCCCTCCTCTTCAAGACATAAGTGTGCATGCCCAAAAGGCAATTTCTGGATCTTAGATTCAGGTGCTTCAATGCACTTCACCCCTGAGCGATCAGACTACGTCACCTATGAGAAAATAGTAGAAAAAGACTGTCCACCGGTTTTTACTGCTTCAGGTGTTATCTATGTCGAAGGCAGAGGAACTGTACTAGTGCGCTGGATGGATAGTGCGACAAAGAAATTGCACATCCTAGAGCTACAAAATGTAGGACATATACCACATTCTGGTGTCCGCCTAGTCTCCCTAGGCCTCTTACTTGCACATGGTGCGAAAGTCCACGGCGACGTTAAGCAAATCACGGTTACATACGGTGATGGCGTTACCCTCGCCCCGTTTATTCCTGGCCGCTTAGGTCAGGGAATGTATACTATTGAGGCGCTACCGCTGAAAGGACAATCTGCAAACACAACACGTACTATTACGTACGAAATAGTGCATCGACGTTTTGGACACCCTTCCAAAGACGTTATTCGGCATGCTCGTAAGCACGTCAAGTCTATGCCTGACATCGAGATCCCTTCTGAGGACTCTGTCTGCCCTGGCTGTGCTATGGGCAAGCTACCTAACAGGAATTTCCCTCCTACTGAGCGACGCGCTACCCGCACATTTGAATTGATTCACTCGGACTTAAAGTCCTTCCCCACCGATTCATACCATCAGTATAAATACATTACAGTCATCCACCGGCACTTGAGCCACCACCGGCACTTGAGCCAAATGTAAATTACGTGTGAATTCCAGTCACAATGGTCAAAACAACTATTGTAAAAATAAGACATGATACGTTGCTATGGTTAGTTACAAGATAGGCCTTGTTTCTAGCAGTTGTTGTTCTTATGATTGGCGAGTTTGACTGAAAATCATGGTATTTCATAGCTACCACAGTTAAGAGCATTACAATAATAATTTTAACTATGGGGCTATATACATTTGCTTATTGGCTTGGTGGTCCTAATGTGCAATATAGGTATCAGAGACATCTGGGCTTGCCAGCACAATGCCGAAGAGGAGGGTTTGCTAGGAAGTTAAGCGAGTTATCAGTATGAACGATATACTCAATATGGAATAGTCACTATGAGGTCACCAGTGACTACTTTGTTCCGAGTCCGCAGGACCCAAATCTTAAATAAATCCACTCACTTTTTCAAGCTACGCTGAATCCCAATTATGGTTGGCCGTGCCAAATCCAAGTGTCGAGTGCAAAGAACAGCAATTGCTGACCAGGAGGAAGGTTTGGCCTATGCTATAGGGCTGTGGAATGAGGACAAAGAGAAGCCAGAGAAAGAGCGGAGGAGCTTACGTGCAATCTCTCATGAGGCAGAAGAGGAAATGAAGAAGCAGAAGAAGAATGTCATCATCAGCCGGGAAACCCTTTCAAGACGGCTAAAAGGGGGAAGAAGCTGTCAACAAGCCAATGAAGAGAATCATGCCTGGCTCACGTCCAAAGAGGAGGAGAATGTGGTATATTATTGCCTCGACCTTGCAGTGAGAGGCTTCCCTCTGGATCACAAACGACTTAAATTTCACGTTGACACCCTTCTACATGCACGACTTGGCAACTCCTTCCTGGAGCCAGGGGTTGGATCAAACTGGACTGGGCGTTTTCTTGGGCGACATTCCAAACGTTTGAGCACATATTGGAGTTCCCCACTCGATTCTGCTCGTGGACGAGCAGTCAATAAGCACACCCACCAAGCATGGTGTGACCTACTCGAAAGGACCATTAAGGAGAACAATATGGATGAAGACTGCATTTGGGCAGCAGACGAGACGGGCTTCCAGCCTGGAAGTGGACGCAGACAGTGCGTTATTGGTCCCGCAAAGCGAAAGATGCAGCATCAGCAAGGAGACGGAAACCGCGAGAACATCACCGTGATGGTGACCATCTGCGCTGATGGTGGCTCGATCGCACCAACCATCATCTATAAAGGAAAGTCATTCTTGACAAATTGGCATCAAGACAATACCTTGAATGCCTCGTAAGTTGGAGTCTTTGGAAACAAGATTACTAAAGTACTTATAGTGCATGTTTACAGTGTCGCTCATTCACCTAAAGGGTGGACTGATGGGGCTATTGGACGACTTTGGATTGAAGACTTTGATAAGAAGACTCACAAAAAAGCAAATGGACGAGCTCGCCTGCTTCTTGTTGATGGTCATAACTCCCATTACACAAAGGACTTCCTAGATGTTGCAAGGAATCAGAATATCTTCGTTTTGTGCTATCCCGCACATGCCACCCACATTTACCAGGGCCTTGATGTCGTTGTCTTCAGCCCTTTGAAGAATTATTGGACCGAGGAACGCAAAAATTTTGAGAGTTCTACACATCAAAAAATCATGAAAAATAATTTTGTTGAAATTTATGGACGAGCGCACATCAAAGCACTCACCCCGGAAACAGTCCGCTCTGCATTCAGAGCAACTGGGGTTTGGCCGCTTAACAAAAACATTGTTACCGAGGAGATGATGGCTCCGAGTTTGGAAACATCATCTCAAGGCCGGCTACCTCTTCCACAGCCTAGCCCTGTTCGTGTCATCACATCTCTGATGCATCAGTATCAGAACAACGACATTGAAAATAGTGCCCAACCCACCCCAGTTCCACCAATCTCCGTTGGCATGACACCCGTACCTATGCCATTGCCGCCCTCGAACCTCCAATTTCCATCAATGAGTGGCAATAACAATGCATTTGCCACTGTGAAGGACACTGTTGAATCACTAGCATCAACATCAGCCTCGTTTCTTGTGGCTGATACACCACTCACTTCATCCCACCGTCTCCCAACGTTTACGACTTCCGTGCTCACACCGACACGGCGCAAACGCACACATACTCTGCTAGATGAGGAACCAGCGAATGAAAAAGAATGTGCTTACCAGCTTGCACTACGCGACTCCTACAAGCGAGAGCACGAGTCAAAGACGGCCCTCGTTGGAATGCAGTCAGCTGTTGTTTTGCAATCAATGTTCTGTGATCGCCTATCTGGTCAGCTGGCAGCACAAGAGGAAAAGCAGAAGAAGAAAAAGAAGGGTCAGCTGAATGGTGATGGTCTTCCAAGATTGCTCACAGGCGACGAATTTTATAACCGTGTTGTTGAACATCAAAAGGCTGCCAATGCAGCGAAAGCGGCGCAAGAAGCCCGCCGGAAATGGAAGGCAGAACAATCCAGTGCAACGACAGAGTGGAAGAAAGTGGAGTTAGCATGGAAACAACGGAATGCCGAGCGTAGAGCAGCTTACCGTGAGGCAACATGCTTGTGGAAGGAGGAGAGTGAACTCGCTAAACAGGAGGGAAAACGGGTTGGGTGGGCAAGGCCAAAGCTAGGCAAGCTGGAGCCCGCAGCTCCAAAACCGAGAGCTGAGCGAGGTGAAGGCAGTGATGCAGGTGAGAGAAATGGTGATGTCACTGACAGTGAAGATGAGCGAAGCGACAGCATGGATAGTGATGGTGAGAGTGTAGAGGGGTAACCGGGTACGTGATCGCTTAGATATCGTTTAGCCTCCGATATACCTTTTCTGGTCGTGGCTCAAGTGGTGGAGTTGGCGCGATAAGTACGCAAACCTCATTCAGCTAATCGCACAAGTATAACATTACATTTGCATTCAGTTATTTTTCTAGAGTTCCTTTGATATATACTCAAACGTATGGTACCATCCGATTTTAATACATTGTTGTTGTAAATAATAGGGACACAGTCAAAAACTTGGTGGCTCAAGTGCCGGTAGATGACTGTATCACATTCCTTGGTGACTATACGTCAATGGCGTGGGTTAGTCTTCTGCGCACGAAAGATGCTGCGTTGACGGCCACTAGACACTTCCTCAAAATGGTGTCCACACAATTTACCGCACAGGTACAAGGATGGATGTCCGATGCAGGGGGAGAGTACAAGTCTCGAGCTTTCGATGACATGCTCAAGGAACAGGGGATCCGCGTTTACCAAAGCGCACCCCATACTCCACAACAGAACGGTCGTGCTGAACGTTTCATGCGAACTGTTATGGACAAATCCGAAGCTATGCTGCATGAAGCCTGCATTTCGGAAAGTTGGTGGGAATTCAGCATTCAACATGCTACCCATATTTACAACAGGACACCGCTGTGCCGCCACAACTGGCGAACTCCTTATGAGTTGCTTCACAAGCAGCAGCCGGACATAGCACATCTACGCGTATTCGGATGTGCCGCATATGTGCACATTCCGGACAATGTGCAGGCCAATAAAATGGCCCCTAAGTCCGAACTTATGGTGTATCTGGGCGTCGCACCAGGGAAAGATACAAATTTCCTATTTATGCGTTCCCCCAACAATGTTTTGTTCCATTCCGCTCACGCGATATTTGATGAGACGTGATTCCCCTGCTGTGCATCACCCCGCACGCGCCCTGCTGCACAACCAGTGCCACCTGTCGCCACTGAACCCGGCCCTTTACAAGGACCACCGGTGCCCGCTGCTGACGACAACGACTATCGACCCAGTCGACCTGCTCCGAGAGTACCATCTCCTCCCATCCCTCCTCGCACACCCTCGCCTCGCCCGGCACCGCCCCCACCATGTGCACCTAAGAAAGGTCGTGGGGCACCACCTGCGATCCCACCTGCCCCCGCTCGCCCCCAACGTGAACGTCGTGTGCCTAACCGGCCCGACAATGTTTACAGGGATAAGCACCCGATTGAGCAGGTTAAGGAGATCGAGCGCAAATCGCGCTGGCCTGACTCTCGGGAACCTGGTCCATCTAGACCAAGGCAGCCACAGCCTCTGCCACAAGGCATGCCTGGCAATTTTCCCGACTCTAATGCACCTCCCGCCCCTACCGATGCTCCTGACTCTGACAGTGAAGCAGAGGTCGAATGATTAAGTCGTGAAGGGGGAGCTGGATTGGCCACATTTTTTATGTCAAAGGCAATCCCACTCGGGTTAGCAACTGCAGACGCTAAACCCTTACGCGAATGGAGTATAAAGGACTTACAGAGACTGCCCCAGGCAGAACAAAAGGAATGGAAAGCCGCATGTCGACACGAGCTAGACATACTCAAAGAACGTAAAGTCTTTGAACTGGTCGACCCCCCGAAAGGGCGTAAGGTCATATCAAACCGATGGGTCTTCGATCAGAAACCTGATGGTCGTAAACGTGCACGATTAGTCGCAAAAGGATTCTCTCAACAAGAGGGAATCGATTTCGACCAAATCTTCTCCCCGGTTGTAAGGTTTGAGACTGTGCAGCTTATGCTTGCACTCGCAGCCTTAGAGAACTGGCACATCGAAGCACTTGATGTAAGAAGTGCTTACCTATATGGTAAGTTAAACGAGGAGATCTACATGAAACAACCCGAAGGTTTCATAATCCCT
The DNA here is from genome assembly GCA_018397855.1 of Boletus reticuloceps. Classification (NCBI taxonomy): domain Eukaryota; kingdom Fungi; phylum Basidiomycota; class Agaricomycetes; order Boletales; family Boletaceae; genus Boletus; species Boletus reticuloceps. The sequence continues at coordinate 128,218 of JAGFBS010000065.1, forward strand.
GGGCAAGAGCACAAAGTGCTCCATCTACGACGTGCCCTGTACGGCCTTAAACAAGCTGGATTAGCCTGGTGGGAGACTTTAAATGAGTCCATGAAAGACCTCGGCTTCGAACGTCTGAAGTTCGATGCCGGAATCTTCCTATACCGGAAGAAGGGCACCACTATGGTGGTTGCCATCGTCTATGTAGACAACACCTTATTCTGTGGCCCTGACAAGGCCATAGTAGTGGAGGTAAAAGCCGCATTTATGCGCAAGTGGGAATGCAGAGACTTAGGTCCTGCAACCGAGTTCCTGCACATGAGAATCCGCCGAGAAGGCAGCAAGATCATGATTGATCAGTGCGCCTACCTTGAAAAGGTACTTGAGCGATTCGGAATGCAGAACGCCAAAACGGCTTCCACTCCCCTTCCACAGGGGTATTACCCTCTCGACTACAATGGTCCAGTCGACCCAGAATTGTGATCTCGCTTCCAACAAGTGATCGGATCCTTGTTATACATCACACTAGGCACCAGACTGGATATAGCCTACGCTGTGACAGCCCTATCGAGGCATGCAGCTAAGCCCTCCAAGGAGCACCTAGACAGGGCACTGTACATATGCAAGTACCTAGTCGGTACTCGCTATTACTCCCTCGTCTTTGATGGTGGCTCCAAGGCAGGCATGATCGCATTCACTGATTCCAATTGGGCATCCGATCCTAACACCCGTCGCTCTCAGACTGGCTGGTTTATTAAACTAGCTAATTGCATCTTCAGCTGGCAATTGCGCCAACAGCAGCGCATTGCCTACTCTTCTACAGAGGCTGAATATGTTGCACTCTCTGATTGTAGCAAACAGGTCGTTTGGTTGCGCTCCTTAATGGAGGAACTTGGTTACAAGTTACAACCCATCCCCATCTGTGGTGATAACCAGGGTTCCATATTCATGGGATCGAACACTGTTACTGAAAAACGTAACAAACACGTGGACATAAAATGGCACGGTGTTAGAGAGTTCATCCGTGAAGGAATGGTAGAACTATTCTTTATTGAAGGGGCCATAAACCCTGCCAATATGTTCACCAAGAACCTTGGTCATATAAAACTTGACCAATTCAGATCACAACTAGGGTTAGTCTTCTATGACAAAGCAATAGCAACATAAACTGTTGCTCCCTTCCTATTTCACTCAATGCACAAGTCGTGTACCCGATGTCCATCCGGATGACTTTGTAGCAAAAGTGTGCTCTCTTCGCTTACGCGCTTTATTACCGGCAGCTTAGCGAGGGGGAGTGTTGAACGAGTACCACGCAGTAGCTCTTTAACATTACTTACTTACTTATCGTAGTAGTGTAGACGTCCATATAAGGAAATAGTCACACGCACATGTAGTATATAAGTTAGAACTCAATCGTCTGAGTTCGAATAGCATCTTGTGTTCTTACCACAACCACCGCTACCAGCTAAGTGATCCATAACCCACATGTGAGTGTCAGGCGTACTCTACGCTTCCTTAGACTCTATTCAACAACACGCTCGTTCCTGTTGCTCCTGGGATCTATCCCATCAATTCCACCACCCTCAACAATGTTTCCGCAGCCTGTATCACCCTTGACGACTCTTGACTCCCCCTGCTTGGCCCCTATGGACTCCTGGGGGTTTATGTCAACGTAGCATGTTCCCATCGACACCGCACTCGTTCCCATCGCTCTTGGGGTGTCTCTGAATGTTGTGGGACTCTCACTGCATGACTGCTTCGCATCCTGGCTCGGTTAGCTCAATTTGAGCCCTCCTAGGTAAGTGCTCCTGCTCCCTTGTCTTTGAGTGTTCGTGCTCGAGTTCTGACTTGTTTGGCAGCTCGTTTGGGTTGTCCCTGACATCCTCATCACTCCCCGACACTCCCTCCATCCCCTTGCCATCCGAGTCACTGTCGTCTCTTGCCCACAACACACAATGACGATGGCACAATGTGACACGTCACGTTGTTGTTGTGCCAGCACCCACGAGTAAACCCATGATGGGTGCAAGTACAGGTATGGGTACACCTCCAGACACCCAGGGGTATACCCGTGCCATTCCCTACTTACAATACTTGGAATGTATGTATGCTATGGTAAATAAGTAATGTGGAGGTTTGCTGTGTAGTGTTTTTTGCCAATTAATTTGGTTCAACCATGACTATAGACTGAATGGAACTAAATGGCAAATCACAACAACAGACTACAGTAAGCTATGTTGATGCTGACCCTTATGTTACAGCATGCTACTGTAGTACAGCATAGAAATTATGTACATTACATCATATATGTTACAGGGGGATGTTAATGGGTGCAATGAGTGTTACATATGCTACATAGGCCAGGGTAGACTTTGGAATTTTTGCTGATGTGGGCTCACATTCCAGTCAGCTGAATAATTAAGATCCAAAGGGAGTGGATGCAGTTGAATCAACCTCCATCTTGACATCTTCTACCTGAGTGAAAAGTTTGGCTTCACTTGTGACCTTGTGAGCAAAGTGAGCAAGTTCCTGCCTGAATAATAGAAAAAGTTCAAATTCTGATCATCAGCCAGATCAAGTCACAAATTACCACTTATGATCCCTAAGTTTCTCTAGCATCAAAAGCAGCTCATCCTGCTCCTGAAAGTTCAATTCACCACCAGGGATGCTGCTGGCATAGTCTTTGGCTTGAGTCAATGTATTCTTCAAGTCATTTGTCTGCAGCATAGCTCTCTCAGGGGTAACAAGCATATCAGGTAAAATTACATACTGCTTGTAAAAGTGCCTGCTTTGCTTGTGGTGTGACAACCCCTTCAGCACTTTGAGTGTGTTTCAGCACAGAGATCAGGTTCGGGATGATGGTGGAAAAGAGTCGTGCAGGGATGGCAGTGGAAGAAGTCTCCATCATACTATTCGTGATGTTGGTCGTGAACAAAACACGCAGCGGCGCAGCGGCTGAACGCCTCCGCGTGGCTGTGTATGCCTTTATCCTTAGTTTCGTGACATCCCACACCCAGACCGCGGCCACCTCCGAAGTCCTCGTACTCGTTCTTCCGAGATGTCAAGTCAATCGAACCTGGACGTAAGCGGAACCATGTCTCCCACCATCCACCAATCTCATGATTATCTCAGAAAGCGATCGAAATTGTCCAGCGTGCCATTGATGACGATGTCAAGCAAAACTACGCCGAGTCGTACAAGCAATACATGAACTCGCTCGACTACTTTATGCTCGCCCAAAAATGTTCGCTATTTCCGTGTCGATTCCCATTGCCGCATCGCCCATACTCAACGTTGCCCAACAGACGAAAAGAACGAAAAGTCCAAGGTCTTGATCCGCGCCAAGATCGAAGAATACCTGACGCGCGCCGAAACGCTCAAGAAACACATACAATCCCAAGATGAAAAGAAGTCGCGCAGTGCGGTCAGTGCCAATGGGAGTACGAGCGCAGTCGGTGGCAAAGGCAAAGACGGGGAAGAAGATCAAGATCCTGAACTCAAGAAGCTGCGCGCCGGCCTATCGAGCGCCATTCTCTCGGAGAAGCCAAATGTCAAGTGGGACGACGTCGCCGGCCTCGAGGGTGCCAAGGCATCCTTGAAGGAAGCCGTCATCCTTCCGATCAAGTTCCCGCACCTGTTCACTGGTAAACGTACGCCATGGAGAGGGATCCTCTTGTACGGCCCACCGGGAACAGGCAAATCTTATCTCGCAAAAGCTGTCGCAACAGAAGCCAAGAGCACGTTCTTTAGCGTGAGCTCGAGTGATCTTGTCAGTAAATGGCAGGGAGACTCTGAAAGGCGAGTCTGCACCAACATCCTCCCCTCCCGCTTTCCTCACTGATCATCACGTACACTCGCATAGACTCGTCAAGAACTTGTTCGCGATGGCTCGCGAAAATAAACCCGCCATCATCTTTATCGATGAAGTAGATTCCCTCGCCGGGACACGTAACGAGTCCGAATCAGAGGGAACGCGACGCATCAAGACCGAATTTCTGGTTCAGATGAACGGTGTAGGACACGACGATACTGGGGTCCTCGTCCTAGGTGCCACTAACATTCCCTGGCAACTCGACCCCGCCATCAAACGTCGTTTCGAAAAACGGGTATACATCCCCCTTCCAGGTCTCGAAGCGCGTAAGCGCATGTTTGAGATCCACATCGGCTCCACGCCATGTCAACTAGAAGCAAGAGATTACCGTACACTCGCAGAGGGCACGGAAGGGTACGTTTCTTTCGCACTTGGCGTTCTTGTATGACATCGCTCAATGTTGCGTTTCTAGTTATACTGGCTCTGATATCTCGATAGTAGTCCGTGATGCACTCATGCAACCGGTGCGCAAGGTCATATCTGCTACGCACTTCAAGCACGTCCCTCCACCGCCTGAATCGGACAAGGCCAAATGGACGCCCTGCTCTCCCGGCGATCCAGAGGGAGTAGAGAAGTCGTGGTCCGACATAGAGTCAGACGAGCTCGTTGAACCGCCACTCAAGATACAAGACTTTCTCAAGAGTCTGGGAAGCACACGACCTACCGTAACAGAGGCAGACATCAAGCGACACGAAGAGTGGACGAAGGAAAGTGGTAAGCAACATACCTCTGGCTCTTCCGAGTATCCCTGAGCTCACTACCTCGTAAATGCAGGGAATGATGGTGCATGATGTGGAACGATAATTTTACACGATATCTTGGGTATACCATTGTTGTGCGTAACTTCATTTTGTCATTGCAATTCATTGCTAGAACCAAGGAATGGTAATATTGACCAAGCACTACGATGACATTGAATAACTCTAAAGTATCCATGTAGCAGAGGATCAACAATCGAAATACCCAGCATCCAACTCACGCAGATGATGTCCCAGTGTATTAAATAAGGAGGTCCACGGCTTAAAATGCATTCAACTGGGCCTGAGCCTGCTGCATCGCATGCGCGTGTACATGGGTCGGTTTATCAACCGCATGACATACTTGGATGTCTCGTATCCATGGATGAATTATGACCTCCTCGATGGTCAACCGATGCGATGGATCCGGTTCGAGCATCTTGCGAACCAAGCTCCTGCAGGCACGAGGGCTCAAGTTGTTGACGGTGGGCGGATAAACAGGGTCCTTCTCCTTCTCCTTGATAGGCAAAGCACACGCCGTGGCGTAAGCGGCATAGAGTGCGTCCGTCATCTGGGCAACCCGCCAAGGCATTTCTTGGAAATGTAAGCAGTAGTAGACGACTCCGCACGCCCAAATGTCGACCAAACGGGCGTCATATGCTATGCAAGGGAAAGGAGCCGGGAATCAGGCTACCTCGAGCAATGAGTGCAGCTAGCTGCTTACGTTTGCCTAAAAACTGCTCAGGGGCAATATATGGTTCACTACCGCACAAGCCAGTCGACATGTGAACTGTCGCCTCCCAAGGCAGGCGATACACAGTGGATGCACCGTAATCTCCGATCTGGGGGCGTGTAAAAAATCAGGATGTATCCAGTTATTACCACGAACCTTGAGATGGCCCTTGGTGTCGAAAAATAGATTTTCCGGTTTGAGGTCACGGTGGGCGACACCTTGACTATGTAGATATGATACCCCGGTGAGGATCTGCTTGAAGCAACATTCGACCTCGCTGGGCGACATGCCTCCCTTCTTGATGGCGGCGTAGAGGTCCCCACCCGGACAGAACTCCATGACCTCGCACCAATGTTGACTCTCGTCTTGAACGAGATCGACGGTCTCGACGATGTTGACGTGGTGCAAGGTGGAGGAAATGCAGAATTCCGCGGTGAGTTTCTTGACATATTCCTTTTCTGATTCATTCTTTCGTCTCTTGCGGAATTCCTAGGCAAGGTGCGTGAGCGTGCAGTCAATGGAACGGTGGGTTCTGTCGTACCTTGACAGCGTAGAGTTTTTCTTCGGTTCTATCCCATTTGTGCGCTAGTCGAACGACAGAGGTAGCGCCCTTGCCGATAGCGACCTTTTGACAAACGCCATACTTTTGGGCTAGACTGGCGGTACTGTCGCCGGCGACGGATCTCCGCTCGCCGTCCGAATCGGACTTTTTGCTGCTGCCAGTTGACCTGGCGGAAGACTTGCGGCTCAGCTTGGGCGCGGAGGGGATGAGGTCCTTAAGGGTGAATTTTTGACCACCGTCTGAGTGAGTGGAAGGCGCTCTGGGACGTGCGATGGGCTGGGGAGAGGGTGGGGGCTTTGCCTTGGTGGACTCGGGAACAGATAAAGTGCTGCCCGCGATGCCAGCGGAGAGGCTTGGGGCACGGCTCGGGGCCTGGCTTGGGGGACGGGTAGAAGGGCGACTCGAACTGTCGCACTCTGAGGACGAAGGGGGGGTATCTACAGTAGTGTCTGGGAGAGGCATGGGGAGGGAACAGAGAGGGAAGGGTGGCAGTGAGGTAACGAATTAGAACGGCTTGGAGAATGAAGGGGGAAGGAGTATATATTAAAGAAAAGAAAAGAAGAAAGAAAAAAAAAGTGTATGATCAGTTCGTCAAGGACATCCTGCAAAGAGGTTCGGTGGGGACGAGGAGATGCGAGTATGATGCGGTGCGAAGACAACAATCAAACAAACAGATTCAGATTATCCCGGAACGCTGTCCGACATGACTAAGCCGTTTCGAACGTTCCACCTGACAAAAGCGGACCATTCGACGTCGATGTCAACGATGCCAGGGCGATATGAAGGGTCTATACGCCCTCAAGACCCTGAGCAGACGCTGCACATAGCATGCAACGCACACGAGGCCTCCGCCACTGACGTCACCGCGTCCCTGAGACCTGAACTGCCAATCGTGCGGGGTTATTGTGATTCGTCTTCTTGTGGGGACATCTTTCTCTGAAACAACACACATTCAGTTGCATGTGCGAAATGAACCACACATCACACCGCGCAGCCGGTCGCAATGTGTCTAAAAATACACGGACGAATCGCAAAGACAGCTCGACAACGCGTGGTGCAAAACCACCGAGCTGCTTACTCAGCACAAGAACTGTACAGTTTTGAGCTTTGTGGCTTGATTACGAAGCTGCTCGTCGTTCCCCACTGACACCCTCAAGATCATCAGGGTTGGTCCAGTCCCGCTCTCTCTTTATCACACTGACCAACTTTGTCAGACGCCCCATGGTCAACCTACGCACTCAAAAGCGGCTCGCCGCAGCCGTCGCCGGTGTCGGCAAGCGCAAAATCTGGTTTGATCCTGCCGAGCAGGCAGAAATCGCCAATGCCAACTCTCGCTCGCATGTAAAGAAACTCATCAAAGAGGGCCGTGTCATCGTCAAGCCCACCATCATCCACTCTCGTGCTCGCACACGCGACCTCCTTGCCGCAAAACGCAAAGGTCGTCACACCGGTCCCGGTAAACGAAAGGGTACCTCCGAGGCTCGCCTCCCCACCAAAGTACAATGGATGCGGAGACAGCGGGTCTTGAGGCGGTTGCTCAGGAAATACAGAGACGCGGGCAAGATCGATAAACATCTGTATGTCTCTTCCGTTTGTACAAGTGCCCTCAATCTCACGCATCGGTTCCCCGTCAGCTACCACTCGCTTTACCAGAAATCAAAGGGTAACGTTTTCAAGAACAAGCGTGTACTCATGGAGTACATCCACAAGGCCAAGGCCGAGAAGAACCGCACCAAAGTCCTCACAGACCAGATGGAGGCCCGTCGTGTCAAGAACAAGGTCCGTTATTGTCGCCAGTTTTCGCCATCGTGGCTAACTGATGCATCATCGCCTAGGCTGCTCGGGAGCGCCGTGCAGAGCGTGTGGCACAAAAGCGTCAGGCAATCCTTGCGGTGGAACAAGAGGCACCTCAGGAGTAAACAGTGTTCCCAAGTCCCTCCCGTTGTATCCCTTATGCTATGCATATCATGCATCTCACGCTTTACGGTTCATATACAACATGTCTTCCCTACTACTGAATCTCTCCCCTCCACCCACTGACAAAGTCTAAGGGTCTACAACAAGACATGCGCCAAGCTCATGCACATCTCCTTCACCCGTCGCTCCTTGGCTACTGCTTCAACCATCTCCCGCGTGATACCAATCTGTTCTCTTGCACCGTCGCTGTCCCTCTGTACATGTGTGAGGAGCCCACACTCATTGAGAGCAAACGCAGCATCCTCCACTCGAAGATTGGTCGCTCGCGCAATATCACCAAGTGTGCATCGAACTACTACATGCGACGTTGCGCTGCCATCAAGGTTTGATGTCGTCTCGATCCGTCGGAGTGCATTGAGCACTTCTATCGACAACGCTGAGCAACCAACGCCACTGCACGGAGCGAATGGTACAGACCATCAAAGTGATGTGGGGTCGACGTAGTCGATGCAACGTCATCAATCTCACCATCCCATCCTTTTGGTCGCTTTCTACGAACCATATTGTCCTCGGTTGACTGAAGTTGTGAAAGATCGGGCATCCATTGATCCGTAGTCACCTGAACATACTCGGGTGGCAGCACCGTCAACAGACGTCTAACGCGAGAGTAAGAGGTAAAACTTGATGGCCAGCAATGAAAACACACCGGAAGAAACGTATCAGAGTTGCAACCCAATATGTGAGGTAGCTGCGTAATCCTAGGTCTGACAGCGGTCGCTCTGGGGTACCGACTTTTCCTGTCTTGCGAGATAGTTCATAACCTAATTGGCGTCAAAATAAAAGGTGAAAAAAAAAGGACAGGAAAAACGGACGTACTAAATTCAATCATGAGCATCCCATACCCCTTTCGCTGGTATGGAGGCAATACAATTATGCATGCGAGGTTGTAGTCATCGTAAGAAAACTTTTCCTGCAATCGTGTCAACTGACACGAGTATAGACTGTTCATCGGAAAGTTACCTTGGAGAAAAATCCTAGTACATGATCCCGTTGCGAATCCGCATCCGTCAGTATGTAAAAGAAAACTGTCGACGTTGAGGCCGGGAGTACGGGAGAAAGAATTGTCCTCACAGTTGTCGCAGTCAAAGAATAATGTCTTGACATCGATAAACAGTTTCCCGAAAAGCGACAAATTCTGACAATAGAGCTACATGGAACCCACAAGCACGACATAAGTGAAGATTGAATGTTCATCGTTTTGTCGGCTCACTTTTTCCTTGGCTCCGTCCACCTCCCATATAGTGTGTGCTCCTCGCTGGTAAACTTTCCTCCCAGGTGGATGTCTTCTGTCGCATTTTTTCTTGAAAAATATCAACTTTTCTGTCCCGACCCCAGATTAAAGTGCTCACAACATGCAACTCCCATGTTGATCCCTCTGCCATGTACTTGAAACATCGATCGCAAACCCACATAACGGACTTTTCACCAGCCAGTTGAGAGTGCGCAAGATCACCAGCAAGCACGTCAGATGTCCGAGCGTGCGGACGCCGATTGACACCTGATGTCTTGATAGTTGGAGTGGAAGATCTATCCTGTGCAGGCGCACTCTCCTCGGCTTCCGACTCGGTCAACGGATACGGAGAGTAATACCTATGTCAAACACGTCTCGAGCGACCTTCATTCCCAACACACGAACACATACCAAGTTTTGATCTGCCATTGTCCAAAGATAACTTTATCAAAGTTTCTCTGCGCCGCTGTCTGTTTATAGCGTTGAACGGCATCAAAGTCTTCCTCTGTCAGGGTGTCTTTTGGAGATGCCGTGGTGGTTTTTACGTCTGGGAGGAGAGGCATCGCCTCCAACGAACTTGCGCGTGTAGAATTGGTTGGCGAACCAGGGCGGCTGGTGGACACTTGCCGTTTTCGCTTCCCATTGTTCGTTCTTGATGCCAAAGCGTCCGCGCGAAGCAACTCGGACTCGGACATCCACACATCCAATTGTTTATCAGAGCCTTGGTAGTGGAGAAAGGTGTGATCGTCCGAACCAGGACTAGGATGCGCTGTTGTGAACCATTCAAAAACGTGCATGTGTTGAGTTCAGGACATCGACATCCAGAGGTTGAACGTGAACGATGACGCACGGTCCATGCCATTCTTTCTCACCAAGAAAGCCTGCTTGCTTGACTCCTCCGAGTGCATTGGTTCAGCCATGTTGAGCTGGTGGATCTTGAACGTTTTAAACTTGAACGCTGGCAAGAATTTTCACAGCAGAGCGTATCAGACCCACAAGTTGCCATCTGAAAGTATCTAAAGTACATCTCGTTTTGCATGGCCCAATTTTGCTCCAATTCAGACGTTGGTTTTGCGACACATCACAACTCGGACCAAAGGATATGAGACAAACTAGTAACCTCTAAGACCGAGGCCAAGTTTTCGACAAGTCCCCCTGGCAACTGAGGACAATCTCCACCAGCCAGACCCGAGTCGAGACTCGGAGATTAGCAAGGAATTCGATAGAAACCTGTTCACGCTCCGTTGTTCACCTGGTTGCATATGACGTGCGTGCGGCAGTGCTTTCCACGAAGAAAGACACCGCTGCGCCGCAGGTGGGTGTCATCTTTTTTTTCTAATTTGTTCTGATCGGCAAGCTGAAGATAGCCCACGCAGGTCAGCTTACATGCGTAGTGACACGTTATATTCATAAAGGACGGTTGCACCACGGACGGATCTCCCTAGCCATGTTTTTGTCGTGTGCCAACAAGATGCTTAAGATGGGTCGGACTGCGCTCGCAGCTGTGGTGCGGTTATTGTGCCTTCCGGCGGCGTCTTCTTGTCATTCATAAGTTGCAGTCTAGCTCTAGCCATTACGCATTGATGTCCTCCGTGGCTTGAACAGCCAGTTGTAGTGATCACGGTGATGATACCAAAGGACTTGCGCCACAAACTGTGATCGGCATCCTCGCGGAATGTGGTTAGTCCTTTCCAACGCATTGCGAAAGGTGATCTGAAATTATTACAGTTGTGGCAGCGGCACGATGCACTCACTCCATCTCCCGGAATCAGTCCTCATGCATGAGTTCCCTGTGACTATGCCATGAACTGTCATGCTGCTCCACTTTCTCCACCACCTTGACATGTACTCCGATAGCCACTTTGTGGTTTCACAATGCAGATATCATCTTCATCCTTAAATGTCCGCACAGTTCTATCATTTGTATTGTTGCAGGCTTCCTCGAGTGTCACGTCAGGGCTCACCCAGTCCATCCCCCTCCCACTCGAAGCTCCTCAGTCGTGAATCCACCTCCCGCGTTAGGTGTTCGCCATCCTACTACCGTGAAATGCAGCATATACACTTGCACGGTCCGCCATGCACATGAGAGCCTCGAACAGCAACGCTGATGAGGCTTCCGCTACACACACACATCTAAGAAGTCCTCCTTATCAGTCTACCACGCTGCATCGAACATGTCAAGACGTGTTTTACTCAGTGAGACATTTTCGCTCATTAATGGACCATGTATGACTCACAGAAATTGTCATTCACTCGCGAGTCGTCACACTCGTTTTCGGTTGATGAAATGATGGCTCATTCCAGGTGCAGGCCATGGAGCAGATCACATTCAATAACCTAGTTGCACATGACGGTGTCTTTCTGACATTCAAAGACAAGAAAATGAATGCAAGTGTGCATTGCAATGCTTCGGACAACCATCTACATATGGGTGCACCCTGAGGTAGCCGAAAACCGGTGCATATTCACTCTGTGCCAGTGTCAACACCGCAATGCGTGTCCGCATCGATGGCGCTTATCGCGTTGCCACCAACGATGGGCTACAGCCTACCCGTTTCTAGCTGTAAGTCGCCCCTTGCATTTTACACACACCTACGGGGAAGATATCTTATGGATGAGTAGGTACTTGATCATTGGAAACATGTAGAGTTACCCCTCGCACCAAGACATTCATCTCGCGAGCCGCTCACCTCGGGTTGTTGGGGTCAGGCAATTATCCCTCAGAGCGATGCGTGCATAACTTCCCAGGCGTTCTCACTGTGGTGAGCCTCGGGAATAATATCCTCATCTCATATATCTTTTTTCCGGAATATGAAGGTCTAAAATGAATACGTGGGTTGGACAAGGCGTCTCGCCGCGCTTCCTTTGCGTCTTTTTTGCCAGTTATGCATGTCGTCAGACTCGTTACCCAGTTCTCGGCCTGACGGAAAGCTTTGTCCCAGCTGATTCAATCGCTTGCCCAGCACTGACTCACCCCTTGGTCTTCTGCAGTGCTCCCGATTGTTCTTGCACTTGTCGAACGGTTCGTACTTCTCGCTGACACCCACTGAGGACAACAATATGTCGGGGACATGGGCTACCAGTCTCTATACTAGTACGCTCCTCGGACAGACAGCAACGACATTGGATTGCATACCGTCTCGGATGACTGTCTAGTCAGTGTCAACCTGGTGAGGACCGCCGAGATGGCCAGCCATTATACATGCCCAGTTCAATAACAGTAAGTACTCCAACTAACCATCATACCTTTTACTGGCTGTCAGACAATGATATGCATTTCTGAGCGACTTTTGGTGCTGATAGGTGTAGGCCAGGGAACAGTGGCTTTGGATGCGATTTACAACAACGTTGCGAAGAACTAGAGTATCTGGATTTGATCTGCGTCACATCGTAGGCCGTCACTGAAAACTTTGCATCTCCTGTAGAGCAGCTACTATGATGTGTTTTGATAGTATGTTTCCGCGCTCTTGCAACTTGCCGTAGAGTAATGTGCCAAGACGCGGGGCTCAGTCAGGTAAGCCTATCAGCATAATGGTTTTGGTCTTGACTCTGGAACCACTCAGGACACTCGGTTTAAGGTTAGTAGCTAACCGTCTACCTGGGAGTCGGTCAGTAGTGCCAGCGCTACAGCATCTGAGTTCTCGCCGCATTCAACGACTACCTCTAGCACCAGCTGCACCGCGCATGGGATGTGAATTACAGTATGCATAGCCCTCATGACTTGTTTCCGGCGACCCTCCGAATCTCTGCTGCAGTCGCCAACTGAGACAACGTGAAGGCGGTAACGTCGACCATAAGTAGCCTGCGCCTTTGGTAAACGTGCCTGAGCCTTTGAAGGGCTCCAATCAGAAACTGAGCGGAGTTGAACTGTCTATGTGGCAGTGCTCTTATTCTCCCGCCATGAAGTGTGTCAGGCACAGCATCCGGCCGTGGTGGTGGGTACAATAATCTCCTCTCACTGACCTCAGGGTTGAAACGTTGAGGAACTTCCCTCCCTGGTCACCACAGCAAGTTGATTTGCGCTCATAAAGGACAGTTGCACCACGGCTAACGTGTCCTTAGCCATCTTGCATCATGCGCCAACGGGAAACACGAGCTGTGGGCCAAATCGCATTCGCGGCTGCGGTTTGGACATTGTGCCTTCCAGTGGTGTCTGCTTGTGATTCGTAAGTTTCTGTCAAGTCATACACATTCTCATTTATTAATCGTGGCTCGAACTCTACGACTAGACCGGGTTGCGAGGATTATAATGGATTTCCGCCACGTATTCGGACTGTTATCATTGCCGTCGGTGGTCAGTCCCTTTTGCGATTCCCAAAAAAATCCTCTGAAATTATAACAGTTGGACTGGTTCTCTTTTTTGTCATATGTGTCACGTATCTTCGGCGGCGGCGACTGCGGCAAAGGACAAGCCAACTCCCTTATAACAGGGCGGGGAACCAGGCATCGCATCTACGAAAGCCATCTGGTGTGCCAGTCCCGAGCGGCTATTCTGTGTATTATCAAGCTGCTCCGTCTTATCCTGCCGCACACATACCCCAATACCCTCCTCGCGGATATGACAGCAACTCACAGTTGCAATGGGCTTCATCTTCAAATGCCCACAGAAAACCAGAGCCGGTCGTGCCAGTATCCCCAGTTTTCCCGCTCGCTCCCTCTGGTGTTACCTCACGGCCCATCTCGTCGCTTGATACTGCTCCGCCCTCTCTTCGGTCGTCTGTACGCCAAGACCAGTCAACTACACGAGTTACTCGGACCCCCGATGCTTCATCACTCGCGTCTCCACGTAGCACACAGAGGGATATAGTAGCGGCACCCCTTTCGCCGCAGCATACTTCCTCTTCGTCTCGAAGCCGCTTGGTCGCGAGTCCTCCTGCAGCATCGGCCGCAACCCTACCGTCAAATACACCACGTCCATTCGCACTCTCCCCCACGCACACAGGTGCCACAAACAACCGCAGTGATGACCCTCCCCCTGCTTACACACCCATTTGAAACCTTGTTGTATATGACTCCTCTGTAATCTATCTGTCACGCTGCATTGGTAGCGACATGTTCTACTCAGTGAGAGAACGTTTAGTTTTAAATGGACTATGTATGACTCATGGAAGAATGACATATATCTCTGACTTTCTCGCCGTCATCACGTCCGTCCTTTGGATGAGACGATTGGTCATTTCGAATACAAGCAACTAATTCACGACCTTGACACCTTGCAGATGTATCTCAGTCCGCCGCACCAATGCTCATGCTACCATTGATGGCAGCTCATCATGATACGCTGACATCTGCGTCTCGCTCATTGGATATCACGCCAAGGGAAATTATTTGCACCAGTTGCCGAGGGAAACCACGAAAAGCATACAAATGAACCAGCCAACTAGGAACGCGAAGAGACGGTGGTTATTTGGCATTAAAACCAGTGCACTGGGATATATACAACGACGAAATCTTCGTAGGCCGAGACAAGTGGGCTTCGATATGCGTCAAGGACACCATGTGGAAGATGGCAAGGGGTATGTCAAAGAGACTCGGAAGTGTTGTAATGGCCCAGTCTGCATCCTGCTGGCAGAGGACAGCATTACCGGAGACGAACGTCGTCCAGACCTTTCCAGTAGTGAAATTTATGAGTGCGATGACACCAGATGTGCGGGAAGACTGTTGGACAATGGCTCCGATCTCATGTCCAACGGAGATCGGAAACGAGTTTGGAGCAATCCTCACATCGTCAAGAATACCACCGGGCCCCAAGCTATACATAAAAGGAGTGAGATGGGTTACTAATGCATGGTTTACTTTACCCTCGTAAGAGGCCCCACCTTCGACTATCTTCACAGTGATTCCGGCCCCGAGGGTAATTCTACCGCACGTGTAGCTGCCTATACTGACTGCAATATAGAAACCCGAGCCAATAATGGCCCTCAGCCCTGGGGACGGTGAACGAGCCGGCGGCATAATCGGTACTGTCAGAACAAGGTAGGATGAGACCAAGTAACACACAATCAAGAGGAAACACGCTACCGGACGCCTCGTCCACGCAGCACCAGCCCACTTGAAGTTAAATGGAACAAGGGTGGTACTGTTGATAGATTTCTCGACACGGTTAAGAAACGGGGGCTGTTGCTTCTCGGGGTGATACTCCGCGAGAACTGCAGAAACGAACAAGAAACTGTAAACGAGAGCGCAACTCAAGCGCAGAGCGAGAGTGAAGATAGATGGTGAGGTTAGCATTGAAAGCCCCGCGCGGCCTCACGGATTTAGTAGAGGTCGGATGAGTCTGAAACAAACATGATCGTTCGAACGCCTCCGACAGTCGTGTCACTCGGGTGTACAGTAGATTAGGCGGAGCTGGTTGACACGGTGTTAGATAACGAAAACGAACAGTCTATATCACCTCCGTTGTGATCGACAGATCTTGACAGTCTAGCCTTGGCTCTGCCTGTTTTGACGAGCGTTGATCTGAAAGAATTGTATTGCAGTCGATTCCCGCAACTCGAAGTTCACGTTGTGCTCCGCCGCTTCGATCAATGTGAAATGACCCGCTCTTCCTGCATCACATTCTAAGCAGAAAATTCACTGTTTACGACGCCTGTGGACGACAACTTAACCAACCTGAACGCACCAGGTCAAGGATGGCGAGCAAGGTTTCCGAGTGCGATTGCAAAACAGGCAGGCAAGGCCTTTTGAATTCAACAGAGCCAAACAACGCTCACTGGGTACTAGTGGCACCACAAGCCATGCCACGTCGACGCGGCAACTTGAAGTTCATTCCACCCCCATTGTTCTGAACGAGTCTTAGTACTGATTATATTTGTACCATTTAGGCTTCGTCGAACAGTCGATTTCAGAGTTGCTACAGGTAGAGAGTCACGAGGGAGATATGTCTATAGACATGAATACAGATATTTATATGCTCGGAAGGATGAAATAAAATTGACATTTGGCCAATCAGGCCTTCAGGTTCTAATTTTTCCTGGATATCCAATTCAAGATCAACGTGGTAGGTCTGTAAGGCGCATGGAAAAATTCAGATCCAATCAGGCCTCTCCTCGCCCAAACGTCTACGACAACCTGTCCCCAAAAGACAAGCCAGAAAAAGACCCACAACCAACCAATGATGCCACCCACTCGTCTCCCGGTGGCCTTCTTCCAAGCATGTTCCATCGAAACCCCGACACCGTGCAAGAGGAAGAATCCTACTACTTCAGCTGTGTCCCCGCCTCGACCCATTCCCCGCATCCCAATGTCGTGCAACAGACCGGAAATAGCGAAAGCACCCATGACAGTCCCAGCTCGTCCAAGATATTTCTCCATGGGCTTGCTCCCTACCACCACAAAGCACTCACGAAAGAGTTGGTGCCACCTTCGCCCCCATAAACTGATCAGCGAGGTTGATAACCAAGGGGAATCGAAAAGGGGAGGCCATTGCGATGGGTATTGCTGGAATACTATCGTGAACACGACTGCATGTAGCTGGTATGTTGCTTCGATCATAACGTAGGCAGTGGTCCCGGAAAGGAGGGTGATAACGAATGAATTCGTGTACCGTTCCAGCGGAGGCAACAATGGATCGAAGATGGTACCGCCTTTTGGTGTTCCAAAGGTGGCAGGTCCGAACGAGCGGACAGATCTTGACAGGGTATCCAACGCGAGTGCCAAGAAGGTGAGTCGAGAGAAAGAAAGAAAGGCAAATATTGGCCGGGATTCTACTCGGAAATACGGCGTTGGGATGTGTATCCTTTGAGGCCCATCCCATCCAATTCCCCTGAGGTTCATAGTGAGGTCCCAAGCATTCCACAACGCAGAAGGGACGGAGAAGTCATGCTCGGTTGGGGTTTTTCCATTGTGTCCATTGACTGTGCCGTTTCGCAGCTTGTAGATTGGCAGCCTAGTGTAGGGCCGCTCTGCAAGCACCCATGCCGTGGAGCGCATCGCAATGGTAAACATACCAAGCTACATTGTATGAGATTGTGCAACGCTGACGAAATTGGACACTTACCGACAAACCCTGGTTGAGATAAGCGTAACCTGCATAATTCCATGTAAAATCCAGAGACATGTTGGCACGGAAGGACATCCAGAACACAATTGGAAGCAGCGCGGCTCGGTAAAATCTCGTGTCAGGCAATTGCACCAGTACAGCCATAGCATAGTAGCTGAAGAAGGCTGGCAGGAATATGATGGCGAAGGTATATGGCGTCACGGCAAGTCGTTGAAGAGCAAGTACAGGAACAATGACCGATGACCTGTGGAAGGAGCATGTCAGACGTTTGAGAATGAATGCATGGCAGAGAAGAACAACCAAGACATTGGGAGAAAAACCTAAACTGCGACGAGCAGTGCGAGGAATTTAAAGTCTACTGTAACGGGCTTGCGCCCTGCGGAGTTGGCAAACCTCCCACACGGTATTTGTCGAACACTCAGTGGGCCAAGCTGGGGGCCTCGTTGGAATCTAGGGTATTTGTCAAGAAAATAAGTTGGACAGAAAAAGGGAGAAAACGAGGTGAGCTTCACGTTCGGTCACCGAACTTGTTCAAGACCATGTCAGGCTGCAGTCTCAGGCAGAGAACCTACTACTAAGAATATCATGATAGCGGCGCTTTGAAATATCGCTGATTTCAACTTGTGTGAAACCACTGTGTCAGTCTCTGTCCAACGATGGATACGTGGATCAAGAGTCTTACAGCCATCCAGGGTCAGGGCAGAAGCAAGACCGCCTGTCTTCGTGTCATACTCCCAGTTCTCCTCCAATCTCTCGCTATCTACTATGCCTATAGAGCTATTAGATGGTGCCGAAAAAGGCGAGGTGCAACGGACTCAAGTGCTTTGAGCAGTCCAGATATCGAACCAGCACAAGATAACTTGAAGCGTCCGAACAGAGATCGGGAACCGGGAGGTATGTTATTGCGTTGAAGACATGTCTCGGGGGTATTACTCAATGTGTTGGGTTTCCGATCTATCAAGTCTGGATCCCCCTAGCTTTCGAGTACCCAGAAGTGGCACCCTGTCCTCTTCCGATCAGGGACGTGAAGCCTGTGCCATACCGTCCCTTCAGGTGGGGCGAGTACCAGTAAGCTGAATTCTTATGATGGACCCCGTACGCTTTCTTTGTTATCACATGTCGCTCACGCACGATCCAGTGTAACAATGGGCATCCGCACCATGCCTTGGTCCGAATGGATGGAACTTGACGAATCTTTCTTGTTCCATCAACGAATTCGCACCTTCCGTGTAAGCCACTGTGGGAAAACAGTCCTTCGTGTCCTTCCTGCTCGCGAAGATGAATCCGTCAAAGTCGCGGGTGGAGCTGAGGCAGGTTCGTGGTTTCTGGGAAGACTCTCCTGCACCTGTCGTTGTTAAGCCCGAGTTGCAGTGAAAGAGTTGCTGTACGAGCTCGCAGAGTATCTGCCTCAACGGTACCCACGCTCATTCCGTATTTCACGTCTCCCAGCATCGGCACCTGCGCCGAGTATCGGAGGGATACCCCTTTCATGGCATGGCAAGACGCCAGTCAAGACGATCGAGGTCGTTGAGACTGGGGAAAAGTACGATCTTGGGGTTCTCGAAACAATGAACGATGTGGCAATGGGAGAAGAAGCATTCAGGATAATAAATCACCTGTAAGTGAGCGATTGTTGTCACCGTAATGGATCGTCACGCCGCTCACTATTTGGGAAAGGATGCAAGACGACATTGCGATGATGATAGAGGGTAATACGACCAGTGAATTATAATCTGCAACGCTCATTGTATCGGGCAAGGAACGGACCGGAAATATTACTTCCAGGCAGGACTCATATGTGTGCCCGGTCCGTGTTACTCACTGCTGCCTGTCCTCTCCTCAACGCTATTGTACCCTTATCAGGATTTTGGCGTATGCGCGACAAAATCGGAATGCCATTGGACGAAATACACCTCTCTGGTGAGGTACCTCAATGTAAGATCGTCGTTCATGAAACATCGTCAGCCGCCTCAATGGTCTACTCTCAGTCAAGGAGAAGCTTCAAGTCAGTATGAACCGCTTCTTCCAACGTTTGCCTGTCGACAAACCGGTGATAAGGAACAATTACTCCATACAAGTCGTCCAACCCAGAGTTCTACAGGCGATATCCAGTACAGAAGAAACTTTATCCAATGTCGATCCCGAAGAGCTCAGCTGGTCCGAAAGTCTTAACGGGCTGGAAGCTGACTTTACTCATGGGCGGGGCCATGGGACAAAGGAGGTCCCACATGTTTCCCCTGCAACTCTCCGTCTCAGAAGCGAAAGACAGACCCTGCGTCGCCTTCCCCGCACAGGTGCCATTGTGTTTGGCATACGTACGTACCAGTTCAAGGTGGAGGAGCTTGCACGGGAGCGGGGTGTCGCAGCACGCCTGGCTAGCGCTGTAAGGAGTTGGCCCGAGGACGTTGCGTCATTCAAGGGTCGTAGGAGGTACCGGGATGTCCTTCTCGGCTTTTTGGATGAGTGCGCAGAGAAGGATGGGGTCACTGGGCCAATAGAGGGAATGCTCCCATTTCCTTACTAGGTGCGGGGTAGCACGAGACACACGACCATTCAATCAACTGGTTCATCTACGTCATTCTCCACACTCATTGGACGCTTTGCTCATCAAGCCATCGTGTGATATTTTTAATGCTAGTTGTCTTTTGGGTCAAAGCCCGATCGTCCACAGACGAGCTGAGTCGCGTCAAGGCTTGTGGCCCACTGCACGCTTTGATGAATGAGTGGCGACTATTGTATTCTCAGGATGGTCCGGGCGATATGTATCGTTGCCTATCAAAGCGTGTATCCAAAGATTTCCGGATATGCAAGGAACAAAGGAACTACAAGCTGTAGTGGCCTGTGGCTTGTCCACTCAGATCCACCGCTACGGTGTATAAAAACCATGGGTGCATCGAACGTCCAGCATCCCAAACCCCCTGGAGCTTTCTTAAACGTTTCCATGTATCCTTCAACATACTACAGCGATGAAAGTTCAAACGAACTATATTTCGATGATGTGACGGGGCTTCCCCCTCAACCGAGACTTGAATGGGTCGACCTTACCACTTGGGATGACGGTGACTGGGGAAACCGGGTCTTCTCGAGAACCCACCCATACGAACTGCACGAGCCGTGGCCGTATCGTTTCGAGGTAAGTGTTGGAATATTGATGTACCTGTTTTCATTACTAATCTGGCCTTAGAACGACCAAGTTGCATGGATTTGCGCCAGTAACGGCGAATGGTATCACGGCAGAGTCAAAGGGCAACCAAAGAAAGGAAGGACAAAATGGGTAAGAAAACATACGCACTGTTTTCCTTGGATGAATAGTGACGTAGTTACAGGATCAATTTGGCCTGTTCTGGTGTGTGGAGTTCGCCATGGGAAGCGTTAAAGTTCGGAAGTGGTTCGCACCACTGGACGGAGAAATCAAACCGGACACCAGAAACACGGTACGCTTGTTGTGGGACGCTGGTGTCCTCAGCTATAATGTATGAATGAGTCCACCTTTTCTTGTTCATCCACAAACTTTGTTGCGTCTTCTACATTTGTATGGTTGTTAAAACAGTTGCACACACCTTAACATGACATGATTGTATTCAGCTTCACATAGAAATGCCTAACAAATTGTCCAAACCTCATGGATCGTTTTGGGTTTACCACGAACAGTAAAAACAAAGTCATCCTCTTCGACGCAGGCAATCCATGAAGCGTGCAACATCTGTCATCAACGTCAGATGGCAAAGAGGGAACAAGTTGAAGGTTATACATACGCTCTTGACTTGGGGACAGAGGTGTGGGGGCGCGATACCTGGCCGAATCATTCCTTGGGATCCTTGCGCCTGATGTCAGGGAATTACTCCATGGTGAGGATCAACAGGTTCGATTATATCCGCGCCCTGTCAAGTGTGGCCGCAAACTCAATAGCATACACCTTCTGTGACCACCGATGGGGCTGGAAAGAAGTTGGATTAGAGCGCGAGTGAGCTCACCTGCGGAATTAAGCCAGAAAAAAATCGAAGGAGCCCGACTGTGCTTAGACTGTGGTCGTCACTTGCACTCGAGGCAGCTGTGTATGTACTGGACAATACAGGCGAACCCTCTGATGATAATAGTTTCGATGATAGCGGTTGCTTGTTGATCCTAGGGCGGCAGGCTAAGTGGTGGCTGTACACTGGCTCCTGTCAAACTTCCGAGTCATCTACAGTTACGCCTTCTCCGCCTTCTTTCACCCGACCTTCTTTCAAAATGACGAAAACATATTTGATGAACAGTTTGGTGGAAAAGGTAACAGTGGCTTCATCGTATTCGCTTGGACGACTCATTACTATCGATTTTCTAGATGCAGTCCACCGACCAGGACTTTAGGTTCGCGATCATCCCCTACATGTGTCAAACTCGTTGATTCTAAAGATGTCAAAATTGGATCGCAGGTTCATGGGATTGAACGATCTAATGCTCGAGATCAAGCAGGACCCAAACAGCTTCTTTGGCGATGAAACCACTGAAAACAAGGTTCTTCGCCAGGTGCTCAAACTTGTCGAAGATACAATCTCCGAAGTCAAGAACCAGGCAGTCAAATGGTGCGTTTGATGTCAGCGCTCAGTGTTGGCTCCATCGCATTCAGGATCGCGTCTCACGTTACCTCAGCCTCGGTCAACTCATCAAGATTATCAGAGAGAACCAAATGGAACTTGTCGTGGACAGCCTTATCAATTATTCAGTTGGGAAGGACGAGGAGCTACGAGACATATCTGGACTTGGTTAGTACCCATACATTGTATGGGGCGATGGGTTTTGACGCCCGTCTTTAGCCTTGAAGACGATCACATCAGAACTACCCCCAGACGGCAAAATCGCTGGAAAGGCATGTGCGAAGCTTACGCCAAAGCTACTCGGGCAAGTTTCTAATGTAAGACAAACTCGGTTGAAAAACTTTCCTTTGACAAACATTTACTCCAGCACAACACTCCTCCTGAGACACTACTAGAGACATTGTCAACACTCTCTATCCTTATCACACGCTTCCCAGCTCACTTTGTCGAACCTTCTCTGAGTCCACAGCCACTTGCTGCCATTGCCCCTCTCCTCACACATCCACGCCCTGCAGTCAGGAAACGCGCTATATCCACTTTGTCTCAATTCGTCCCCGTCGCTCCACCAGAGTTGTTCTCGACTTTACTTCAGAACAACATTCTACCTTTCCTCGTAGCGAATGCCAACCCAGAACAACAGAGGACCACTGTGAACCTCGTCGCCGCGATCTTCAGGCAGTCGCCACAGCAGTTGACACCGTCGTTAGGAGACATCGTACCCGGCCTATTACAAGCAGTTAAACGTGACGATGACGAACTAAGGGAGGGTTGCTTGCAGGTAGCGTATATGTGTTTTAGATATCTCTGGCTTTCGCTTACATGTCGAAGGCTTTGGAGACATTACTGCTGAGATCACCTGGGGAGGCCACGCCGTTCGTAGATTCCATGGTACATGTAGGGATCCAGTACATCAAATATGACCCTGTAAGTTGGATTTAATTTGCATCGCAAAGCAGTTTCTAATGTTTGATTAGAATTACGCTGGCGAGGAGGATGGCGAAGATGAGGAGATGGTAGATGCTGACGATGAGGACGACGATGGGGAGCTTGACCAGTTCGTTAACACTTTATGGTGTCTCCCTCACATGCTGATTTGCCCCAGGTACTCCGACGACGAAGATACCTCATACAAGATTCGTCGTTCCGCAACAAAACTACTATCAGCTGTGATTGTCACTCGTCCAGAACTCCTGGTTTCATTGTACAAAAGCGTTTCTCCTGTTTTGATATCACGATTTAACGACAGAGAGGAGACAGTCCGCCTCGAGGTATGGGCGGCTTATGTCACGCTCCTCAATCAAACGAGTACGTACAGCGGCCTACCGCAAAGTCTGGAAGGGGACTCTGCTGTCCGCGGAAAGAGAAAGCGAGATAGTGAGGAGCGGATGGACGTCGAGGAAACTCCCCACACGCTTCTAAGGTCACAGGTTCCTGCATTGTCAAAGGCGCTTCTTGGTCAGCTAAAACCACCGAAGACCCCGCCAGCGACCGTACAGGCCGGTTTCCGGCTACTCTACGCTCTCCTTGGTGTATTACCCGGGTCACTTTCCAGTCAGGTTGGCCCAATCGTGGCAACGTCGAAAAACATTCTCTCCCAGTCACCAACCACAACAACATCGACATTGCACTTGACATGTCTCTCATTTCTTGCCCTCTTCCTCTCGACGCATGCACCTGCTGTATTCAATATATCTTTGCCGACACTGACGTCCGTCCTTCTCAAGTCGCTCCATGAGCGCCACCCCCGAGTTGTATCTGAGGCGTTCCGCGTCTTCTCCGCGCTACTAAATGCCACACGACCGGTAAAGAACAGCGACTGGGCGGAACGGGTCTACGACGAAGCCTTGCAGCGACTCAGCACACATGACACGGATACGGAGGTGCGCAGTTGCGCAGAGGACTGCATGGCCGACCTTTGGATATGCGCCACGGACATGATGAAGTCTAAAGGCGGAAAGGAGTGGCAGGCGATATGCCGCACCACCGGCAATACTGGTGGGGCGGTCAAGGTTGTAACAAAGGTTGCTCGAGACGTGGATATTGGTGATCAATGGGTCAACTCTTGCTTGGAATGGATCATGGTACTGCTGAAGAAGAGTGGGCGTGGTGGAAAGCCGGAGATTTTCACTGCACTGGACACCTTGCTGAAAAGGTGCGCGTAAATTTCTCCTCTGGCTTTCCTGATGGCTTGACAAATACATCCGGTAGATATCAATCTGGAATACCTGCCGATCTTCCACCTTCTCTTATCCCTCAGATCAAGCTTTACGTCGGCACTTCAGATATCTCTTTGCTTTCGCAAGCACTTGCTATTTTAGCACTTCTCCTGGAACTGTCACCCTCAATCACGTTCCCCGTAGTCGAGAAAGAACTGCTCGGTGATATTTATCAGATCGCCCACTCTCCCCTCGTTTCCGGCGCGGCTCTCGATTCTTTACTTGCATTCTGCTCCGCCTTGGTTCAGGCAGACAGGCAAATTGCGACGCATATTGTTCCCAACCTTGTCATTGGTGCTAACAAGTCTCCAAAGACGGAGGCGAGTCTAACCAACGTTGCAAAGTGCATTGGGCAGGTCGTCAGGAGTGCCCAAGGCGTTGCTGCTGGGACGATTGCTGAGTATTCAAAGGTTGTCAAGGTATGGGTCTTTATCTTGCCTCGTTTGCGACCCGTTCAGACCGTTGAACGAATAGAAATCGTCAAAAGCCAAGTCGTCATATGTTGTCCTCAGTCTGTTTATCTTGGGAGAGCTAGGTCGCTTCATGTAAGTACCTGTGTAATTGGAGGATGCGCCAACTCATATTACTGTTCAGCGATATGTCTATCCAACACGACGTATTTGATAACGCTATCGACCACTTTTCTGCAGAGGAGGAAGAGATAAGGACTGCGGCTGCATTCGCAGCTGGTGGGTGCAATATTAGCACAGGTAGAGTAACTTGCACTAACTCGTAAGAAAGGAAACATTGCAATCGGGAACCTGCATTTGTTCCTCCCTGCTATCCTCAAGGTTGCAGAGCAGGACCCATCCAAGAGACTGCTATCCCTTCACGCTCTGAAAGAGGTTGGTCACAGGAGTTCTCACCAAGTTGATCGTTTGCTGAAGATCTTGTTGTTTACAGGTCGTCACACATTGCTCTCACGGACAATTAGAGCCTGTTGCAGATGCTATTTGGACTCCTCTTTTCCATAATTCTACTTCCGACTCGGAAGAATCGACACGAAATGTTGCCGCGGCATGCCTGGGCAAACTCACGACTACGCACCCATCACGCTACCTCCCCCAACTCCACGCAGGTATACGTGATGCGAATCCAGCTGTACGCGCCACAGTTGTATCAGCGATTCGATACACGTTCGCTGAGAGCTCCCCCTCGTATGACGAACTTCTTGCCCCATTGATCATGGACTTTTTGAGTCTGATGAAAGATGCTGATTTAGTGCGTGATTTCATATCCGAGTTCTGTAAATCAACTGACGTCTCCCGTGCAGACCGTTCGTCGCCTCGCGCTATCTGCACTCAACTCAGCTGCACGGACGAAGCCACATCTTATTCGAGATCATCTGCCAACTCTTCTTCCTACTCTCTACGCCGAGACCAAGGTCAATCCCGAACTTATTCGGACCGTGCAAATGGGACCATGGACGCATAAAGTCGACGACGGACTTGAGGCGCGCAAGACTGCCTGGGAGACCCTTTATACATTAGTAAGTTCAATGCTGACAATCACTTTACATGGGTGACTGATCTGCATCCCGAACAGCTGGACACATGCCTCCACAAACTCGACCTTCCGACGTACCTCACATACCTCCTTCCTGCGCTCAGCGATCCGTCGGACGAGATCAAAGTGCTATCACATCTCCTCGTCTCGCGTCTGTCTTCCCTAACGTTATGCACTCCCCTTCTCATCGCCCGCTTGGATGAGTTGACGCCTGCATTGGAGACGACAATGCAGGGCACGCCTGTCACCAAGGACACGGTTAAACAAGACTTGGAGCGCGCAGCAGAACTCAGGAGAAGCACGATGCGTGCGGTCGCTGCTCTGATGAAAGTGGTGGCGATTGGCAGTGCAGCGGGTGCGTCAGCCACAGGCGGAACCCAGAAGTTTGAAGCGTTCGTGGACGACGTCAAGAGGAACGAGCAGTGGGGACTCGAGTTCAGGGAGTTGGTCGGGCAATGATATGTTGATGATCCGAGAAGAGAAAGGGTGTCGAGAAGGACAGATGTTTGCAAGTAGGGAATGTGTACTTTTATGTTCCGGGTTACCGGCTACATCTTGACCGAGTTGAATCAAGTTCATCACATTGACCCGATGGGCCTCGCGGCCCCGCCGCTGCCCGGAAGGACCTTAAGTGCGCAGGCAGGACCTTATAACCCGGACAGTTGCGAGCACCCACACCTACAGTAATTTTGGTGCGTGAAAGCGGAACATCAAGCACGACGATGTACTCCGTACGACGAGCACGGCTTGCCCTCGGTCGTGCCTCTGCGCAGAGATTGTATTCCACTACGCCGCCGCCTCGGACACGCACCCGACGTCCCATCCGAACAATCCTCTTCCTCACGTCCGCCATTTCTGGAGGTGCACTGCTCGGTCTATATTCCGACGCCAGGTCATGTCCCACACCTCCCTTCAAGCTGGCCGAGAGCACCCCTCGACCCGAACACGATATTTCACCGCCTCTCTCGGCGCTTCTCCGCACTTACCTCGTCTACGGGCTCACCACGTGCGAGACGATCGTGGACCATGCACCCGTGATACTCGACACTCTACTCAAGGTTCCTTTCATTGGGACAGTCGTAGAGAGCGTTGTGAGACGGACGTTCTTTGCTCATGTACGGTTCCTATATCCAATGTCCATGCCCTTCACCGATTGTTGCCTCTCCAGTTCGTAGGCGGGGAAACAGCCCGTGCAGCATATCCCCTTCTCTCTGCCCTGCGGAACCAGAATAAGGGCGCCTTGTTCGCCTACAGCGTTGAAGTAGACGAGCACGAAGCTTCCGGCGAACACCACATCGACACGGGATCAGATTCTGGAAAGACGAGCAAACAGCCCGTTCATAAACGCATCGTTGAGGAAATGCTCCGGAGCATTGACGTGGCTGCTGATTTCGAGGATGAAGTCGGTACTCGACAAGTAGCAGGCAGACGGACCTGGGTTGCGATCAAGCTGGTGCGTCATCCTGTCGTTTTTCGGACGTTGTTGGTACACCAGCCTATAGACGGCTCTCCTCCCGAATGCGGATGCGCTACGCAACTTGTCTCTCCATCTAACGCGCACCCGACACGCGTTGAATCCACCAATCCCTTATCCTGGTACCCCGGAATCGTCGGATCTATCAATTCTTCATAGTCGGATCCCGGAGCGCTCGCCACTGACATCACAAGACGTGGAAGATCTCAAAGAACTCTACCATGACCTGAACAGGATATGCGCACGTGCCAAAGATCGAAGTGTCAGGATTATCCTTGACGCCGAGCACAGGTATTCTGGATCTTGTGTTGCTTGGCATGCTCGTGTGCTCACATGACGTATAGTTGGTATCAACCCGCTATCGACGCTTTTGGACACGCATTGATGGAGCGCTTTAACAAGCTTTCTAATCGACGCGGCCGGACGGGTATATTTGCATCTGGATTAAGAAGCGCTCAAGCGGAAGAGCTGCAACCCATAGTTTATGTCACATATCAGGCCTATCTGAGAAGGTCAACTTCAGTTTTCGTTGAGCCATGTCCGCGCTAGAACTGACTGATTAACGACGGTAGAACGCCCAACCATCTCACGCGGTCGCTTGCACTCGCACGACAGAACAACTACGCACTTGGTGTTAAGCTCGTGAGGGGCGCGTATCACCCCCATGAACTTGCAGCATATTCCGCCGCGGCTTCTTCGGGTTCCATCGCTATATCACCTGACCCATACCCGCCGGTCCACTCTTCTAAAGTAGACACGGACGCCTGTTACAATGAATGTGCAACGCTTCTTGTACGAACCATCGCTGACGATGTGAAATCGTCTGCAGGTCGTCCACCACGGATTGGGGTCCTCTTTGGTACTCACAACTGGATGTCGTCCGAATTGATACTCGGAGAGTTGGTCAAAAACGGTCTGGCGCACGAAGACACGGCGAGTACCGACGGCATTCACAAGGGTACCGTGATGGTTCCGTCCGAGGTTGCGGAGAGGCTTACCTTTGGCCAATTGTATGGTACGTCTTGCCTCTATCATCTCTTTCTGGTCTGTCCACCTCACATCCTTTCGTTTCGTTGTAGGAATGTCCGATTCGCTCACGAATTACCTCGTTGGACGTATAAAGAGTACCACACCGTGCATTATCAAGTACGTTCCCTACGGTGCACTTGTAGAGGTGGGTCTTTGTTCCACACTTTTACGAGGTTACATCGAAACTAACTATTTTGTTCTTTCGTAGGTGATGCCATACATTTCTCGCCGTGCTATCGAGAACAAGTCCGTACTTGGAAATGGTGGTGCAGTGCGGGAGAGGAAAGAAGCCGCAAGGCTAATATGGAAGAGAGTATTCGGTGGTGTTGGATTGTGAACCGTCCGCGATGGACACACTGATGCAGCAGAGGTCTCATTTCCAGGAATTAATCATGGTTTCATTCAACAGTTTCTTTTCTCGGGTTTGATGGATGGATATCACCTGCACATCATAGTTTTATTCCCATCTTTACAACTGCACTGGTACATCACTTATATAAATACCCACTCCGAACTCGCCCCAGCCTAAGCATTTGGTGCTGCCAGTGATCGGCTCGTTCCTCTATTCCATCGCCTGAACTATTCAACCAATGTACTCCAGGCCGCCCGAGTACTCCTCCGAGTCCCCATTCCTGGCTACGCTAGCCTGTATCCCGATAGTCCGCAACCTCTCCCGGAGCGTCGTGCCGTTTCATTGCCAAGTTGTCCTGCTTTAAGGCCAGTGCCATCCCCCGCAGTCTTGGACCGCACGGCAACGTGTGTTCGTTTTTACAAGCTTCTTTGGCCGCGGTTCGCCGACACTCAAGTGTGCTGTAGCCAACCCTGTGTTGCTTCCCATCCCGTCCCCTATCGAACGTGGAAGTCCAAAGGACCTGGATCAATCAGACCTCTCACACCACATGACTTCTCGTAGAAATAGCTGTGATCCAATACCAGGGACAACTTGAATCCCAGCGCGGTCATGGGTCGCATGGTAACATGCGCTCCTTTCACCAACCCAACCTTGACAGCCGTTCGCCGACACTCAAATATGTAGCAGCCAACTTCTATTTCATCGCTAGTTGAGCATCAGACCGTACTCTCATCGTGGAAGCACTGACCAATCTCTCTCCGAAACCAGAGCCATCCCTATCACCCAAAGGGCATGAGCAATCATGGGTCACACGACGACGTGCGTTCCTTTCTCAGGGATCCTGAACAGCAGTGTCCATACTCACGTATGATGTAGTGGACTGCCTTGCTTGCCACGCTGTCTGTTGAGCCCAACCTTTTGGTGCTGGACCGCAATGACATTTCACGACTGTTTCGGACCGTGTGACTCCGAGTCTCCTCGCATCCTGCCCAGAAATGAGGCGCTAGATGTGTCGAATTTGACTACCCAATCATGAGTTTACATGGTAGCGTACGTTCACTCTCTTTTTGAATGTTGGTTTACGAATATAGCGTGACATGAACTCTCCATCTTGTAGTCGATCTCGCGCGTGTTCGCCATTCACACATCATCGAGTACACAATTGAAACGTTGAAACGAGAGTAATGAGTAAGATTGGCGTTGAGCTTGGTGGACCGGACAATTCTATGGACCATAAGACTGTTCAGGCCAATTTCGTTTTACGGGGACAACCGCAGTGGTCACAGCTAGACACACAGTGGAGCTTGGTTAAACCCATTTCAAGTAAACCAGTGTCACCATTGTATGTATTGCTAGTCACTAGTTCAAACCGTACCAGTGAACACCCTGGTGAATTCAACGAAGCCACCTAATAGGAGACTAGAGCTCGATCAACATCTCCTCCCTCCGCTCCTGCGGAGGTGCAGACGGCACGGATGGTGCATACAGGTCAAACGCTGGCGCACTCGTTGGAGCAGCAGGGAAGGCGGGAAGTGGCGGGTTCGGTGGTGGCTGAGCTGGCAGCGGATGCGAAGGCTGTTGGGGTGCGTGCACAGGTTGCGCGCGCGAGAAGGACTGTAGGCGAATAGGTGGAGCGTATGAGACCGTAGTGGAGCGCGAAAGTGATGGATGTGGCTGCGCAGGCAGTGGAGGTGAAGCAATGGATGGGCGAGACGAGATCGTGTGAGCCCGTACAATGGTGCTTCTACCTGGGGACATAGTGGTGGGAGGAACGGGTGAAGCAAGAGCAGGGGCTGATGCAGTCAGTGCGTGCTGTGGGATGGATTGCGGATGAGATTCGTGGAGAGGTAGCGTACTCTCCGTTCCTAGTCCCTGTGTTTGATCGTTTGCCCCATCCAAGTTGTCCCCAAGGGGGATAGACACAGGTTGATGGCTCTGCGTCGCTTGCGCACCATAGAAGGGCTGCAGCGACGGTGAGGACACGGATAGTAAAGGCGGTGACGTCATCTGGCGGTGTGGTTCTTCCTCAGCCGACCAAGGGTTATATGAATGGTGGGAATACGAGGGTCCCAACGTGCTCGGCAACGGAGGCGGGAGTAGAGCATATGATGGTTGGAAGGAAGTCTGTACGGCGGGTGATTGCGGGACTTGAGAAGAAGAATGACCTCCTCGGGAAGCGTATGCAGAGGACGAAGGGGCCCATTGATTGTATTCGTTTGGTCCTTGGGACTGAGCGTAGCCATTGGGGGCATACGCTGGCCCAGTAGGAAGTGTCGGTGCGCGACCATGGTCTGGAGGTGTAGTATGACGCCAAGCCGGGTGAGAGATCTGTTTGGTGAGCAATTTATCGTAAAGTTTCACCGCTTGCGACAATTTTTCGTGCATTTCGGACAACATTTCTGCAATCAGAGAGCCACGAAAGCGAATTCAGGGGATTTGGACACGATGGAATGAAGTAAACGCTTACGCTCTTTTCTCCCGGTATCGTCCAAACTCATCGCCAGCTTCGGTCTGAGCCCGTTCGCCTTGTCGAACAGTTCACTAACGGCGGGATACCGCGACATGTCTCTTCCACCCTGGGATTGTACCTGTTCGATGGTCTGGCTGAACGTGAGGATGACATCCGATTCAAGAGGTTCAAGGTCATAGCTCGGAATCTTGGGTACAGATGGGGTAGGAGTGACAGTTGGTGGGTAGGAAGAAGGGTAGCCCATGCCTTCAGCGGATGCCATTTCCGTTGGTGCACTGGGCCTCGGCATGTTTGCCTCTCTCAGACTTGCCTCTATCGCAGCTCTCAAATCTGGATCGTCTTCGTCATCAGCAATTGCGGTTCTGGGTGGTGCCGAATTGCGTCTGTCTTTATCGGGGTAAGTCGTACGGTCGACAATGGGTGGTTCGGAGGCCTGGGAATATGACTGCGATTGGTAGGGAACATATCCAGGATGCTTGGTGGATGCAGAGGACGCGCCGACTTCCTGAAGGGAGAGTTGAATCGCACGTTGGAGCTCGGCATCGAAGACGTCGCGAGCGTTGCTGTTTCGGGGGCTGTACATGCTCGCGGATTGTCGATGGCCTTTGTCGCTGCACAGACTAAGTATGTGAGACGAGAAGGATTGATATTATTCACGTACATCCGCTCATTCTTGCGTAAAAGTTTTGAATGACAACTATCGCAAACTCTGATGGGCTGAGTAATACCAAAATGGGGAAGGGGAATCGTTTTGGATGAGCACTGTTGGTCGAAAACCTGGCCGCAGTTGCGGCAGTGGTGTTTCCGGTTTGTGAACGTGAAGGGAGTCCGACAGCGTAGACAAACATCGGAGTCTATCCACTCTGGGGCAGTTGAGGTGTCGACCATGGCAGAGTTGGCGAGGGCGAGGTCCTTTGGAGGAAACTCGTAACCTGGATGGCCTGAGTAAACATTAATGATAAAGAGCAGCGAACGCACCTTCACTCTTGAGGGTCTTGTAAACTTGACCCACGTAACTCAAAGACGG
Organism: Boletus reticuloceps; assembly: GCA_018397855.1. Classification (NCBI taxonomy): domain Eukaryota; kingdom Fungi; phylum Basidiomycota; class Agaricomycetes; order Boletales; family Boletaceae; genus Boletus; species Boletus reticuloceps. The sequence goes on from JAGFBS010000065.1 coordinate 159,961, forward strand.
CTTTCCTTCAAACGCGAGAGCCCAGTTCTGGATGTGCTTGAGTACCTCAGACTTTACAGCATGATTCAAACCGAGGATCTTGAGGATGGAAACGAGGTTGTCGATGAACTCTCTGGAAGCTATTTCGGCCAAGAAGTGATCACCCCCGTTCTTGACGCATATGTCTGTAAGCTGAGGGCTGCGGATGAGGGATGTGCGTCAAGGGAGGCGAGACGGCACTTACGCTTAGAGCAAGAATTTGTACGTTCGGGTTCTTGTGGTTGAGACGGCGCTTGAGGGCGCGCATGGCGTCCTTCGCAGGGGCCGATTTTGAGCGGATTTGGTCGCATATTTCAAGATTGAGTGCGACGTCCTCGGTGCCGGCTGGAATGAGCTCCGAGGTCGCCTTGTCTAAGAGAGGTGAGTGCTCGACGTCGGCGACGACGAGGACAGTGCTCACCGATGGCGTCGTCGATCTGAGTCGTTCCCCAGAGCCAGCTAGTCAGCGATGTCATCCTGCTTTGTCGTAGTACGCCTCGATAGCTGCTTGCGCACAGCCACTCCTGTGCCGTCCACACACAACTCCGACATTCAATCTCCGGCGTGCGTGTGCCGACCGAGCCGGATGTCAAATTCGAATCAACTGCCACTTTTGGTGCTCTGAGTGACAAAGCGACTTGGGTGACTCGGAGCCGGCACACTCGTGAATTGTGTCGGAGTTGGAACGTGCGACTCATTCACAGCTTGTTCCCAAACAACCATCGTCGCTCGAGACCGGGTCAACACTGCTCCTCGTCGTGCGCCCCAACGATCACTACAAGGCGTCTTTTCGAGCACCTGGCACCGCACAACACCAAAGGAACCTCATTCGCCTGTTTTTCCCTGGTTTTGTCTGCCTTTTTGTCGCCTTTTTCGGTCACAATAACAAGTCCTACATCAAAGCTCAAAAAATTGCAAATCCTCGACGTTTCTCCTTGCAAAGACCATTACGACCTCGATTCGCGTTAATTCACGTCTTGGACCGTCTTTCCTCTCCTTTAATACACACCCCCCCACCGCTTGATCCAGACGCGCGTTCAGTTTCTCCATCTATCGCTTCTAGTCATGCTTGGTCACCAGTTCGCGTACTCAGCGGCTCCCATCCGCAAGGTCAAGGAAGTCCAATTTGGCATCCTTTCTCCAGAGGAAATCGTACGAGCTATTTCCCCGGTCATTCTTACCACAGACGATTAATCGCTCTCCTATTCCGCAGAAAGCTTATTCTGTAGCCAAGATCGAGCATCCAGAAGTCATGGATGAGACCACCCATAAGCCTAAGCTTGGTGGCTTGATGGATCCCCGTATGGGTACCATCGACCGAAATTTCAAATGCCAAACCTGCGGAGAGGGTATGTCTGAGTGTCCTGGACACTTCGGCCACATAGAACTGGCCAGGCCAGTCTTTCATCCCGGTTCGTCTTGTTCATTGTCCCGAAACATTCATTGAATCTTGACATTCCGTAAAGGTTTCATTGTCAAAGTGAAAAAGATTCTCGAATGCATATGTGTAAACTGTGGGAAACTTAAGGCCGATATCGTGAGTCGCGTTTAACTCTACTCGTTTCGCACCCCACCTCCCAATTTTCTGGGGGCTCTCTCCGTAATCCACTGGAGAACCCCAAGCCCGCACCGCGGTAGTCCCTCGAGCTATCGAGGCGTTTGACCTGCTGTGGCGTGGCTAACGCGCGTTTTCGGTCGCTTGATCGCCGCGTGAGCCATTGCAAGCGCCCAGTGTTGGTTGGACACGAGATGCGTGGTGAAATGGGGCGCTGAACGAGGAGTGCGAGAATGAAACGGTGACCACTAGTGGTGTGCTGACGGCATGCTTTGTGGTCCCGACTCTTCTGCTTCTCTCTTGCCTGTGACGCAAGTGAGAGAGTGGCATCCTGTGGCCTAGCATATACATTAATGTTGTGCTTGTCCGCTGCCTCCTTGTGACGCTTTGCTTGTAGTAGTAACCCTTTTGCGCACGTCGCATCTTTCTTCCGAACATGATTACTGACGTTTTTATCCCTCCACACTTGCAATTTCCGTCGATTCTCCTTCAATATGATGTGCGTTTATCAGTCCGACCCAAATTTTGCCGACAAAATACGACATGTTCGCGATCCTAAAGCCCGGATGGCCATTGTCTGGGCGCATTGCAAGACGAAAATGGTTTGCGAAACTGACGAACCCAAAGAGGAGGGCGTTGAAGGGGATGCCGAAGAGCCCAAGAAAGGGCATGGTGGTTGTGGTCACATCCAACCACAGATCCGAAAGGAGGGTCTCAAGCTATTCGTCCAGTATAAGCGACCCAAGGACGAAGACGAGGTTCGTATAAGTAACGTAATGCGTTAAGGACTGACCTTGCTAAACGTTCGACCATTTGAATATAGGACGTCAAGTCTCTGCAGCCGGACAAAAGGCTGTTCACGCCTTCCGAAGTGTACACCACGTTCAAAAAGATGTCTGATTCGGATTTGCACTTGATTGGACTTTCGGACGAATATGCGCGGCCCGAGTGGATGATTTTGACCGTGATGCCCGTACCCCCGCCTCCTGTCCGCCCGAGTATAGCTGTGGATGGAGGTGCAATGAGGAGTGAAGACGATTTGACCTACAAGCTCGGAGATATCATCAAAGCTTCTGCAAATGTCCGGCGATGCGAACAGGAGGGAGCTCCAGCACACGTTATCACGGAATTTGAGCAACTGTTGCAGGTGAGCCCAACGAACAGTTTATGTTCGCATCCCATTGCTGACGCAGCTATCGACTACTTCTTTGACGGAAGTTCCACGTTGCCACGTATATGGACAACGATATAGCTGGCATTCCACAAGCTTTGCAGAAGAGTGGCCGTCCGGTGAAAGCCATTCGTGCGCGTCTCAAAGGAAAGGAAGGCCGTCTCCGTGGTAACTTGATGGGGAAGCGTGTGGATTTTTCCGCACGAACGGTCATCACTGGTGATCCAAATTTGGAACTGGATGAAGTCGGTGTCCCGAGGAGCATCGCTATGAATTTGACGTATCCTGAGCGAGGTATGTGCAGTGATGCTGACGTGGTAAAGTTCAAAAATAGATTGATGCTTTTGGGACTCAGTGACGCCGTATAACATTGCTTACCTCCAGGAGCTTGTACGGAACGGTCCTTCAACGTATCCTGGAGCAAGATACGTTGTTCGCGATACTGGTGAACGTATAGACTTGCGATACAATAAGCGTGCGGATGCTTTCCTCCAGTATGGGTGGATTGTCGAGAGGCATCTCAAGGATGGAGAGTAAGTCGTCGTTATCTCGTTTCGAGGGTGCGAGTTATAATGGGCTAACTTGCTGAACCGCGACTAGTTTCGTCCTTTTTAATCGACAACCCAGTTTGCATAAGATGAGTATGATGAGCCATCGGGTGAAGTTGATGCCGTATTCTAGTACGTTTATATTCCGTTCCGGCTCCGGGTTTGGAGGCCTGACTGACGACTGGATACGCAGCATTCCGTTTAAATTTATCTGTTACGCCACCTTACAATGCCGATTTTGACGGTGATGAAATGAACATGCAGTATGTCAATCTGACTTCATTCGATTGTTTGCTTGACTTAGGCGGGTACTCTAGCATACCCCAGTCTGAAGAAACCCGTGCCGAGTTGAGCCAGATTGCATGGGTTCCACGTCAGGTCAGGAATTTGTTCTAGTATTAACTTCGAGTTTGGTACGAAGTTTCCGCAGATTATATCCCCGCAAGCGAACAAACCCGTTATGGGTATCGTACAGGACACGCTGTGCGGCATCCGCAAGTTTACCCTGCGAGACTCATTCTTGGACTGGAACCACGTCCAAAACATCCTTCTTTGGCTCCCTGATTGGGACGGCAATGTCCCCACTCCTGCGATCATCAAGCCGAAACCCCTTTGGACAGGGAAACAAATCCTGAGCATGGTCATTCCCCGTGGTATCAACATTCACCGCGCACCTGATCCCAAGTCATGGAATCCTGTCTTCGACGACGGCATGATGGTGGACAATGGTGAAATTCTTTTCGGAATCGTCGACAAAAAGACCGTCGGTGCAACACAGGGTGGTCTCATTCACGTCGTCTTCCGCGAGAAGGGCCCAGAGGCCACGCGATCGGTATTTACGGGGATTCAAATGGTCGTCAACTTCTGGCTATTCCACAATGGTTTCAGTATCGGCATTGGTGACACAATCGCAGGCCCCAAGGTGATGAGTTACATCACCCAACGTATCGGGGAGAAGAAGCAGCAGGTCGCGGAGATAATCGATGACGCTTACCATGACCGGCTCAAGCCCATGCCAGGGATGACTATTCGGGAGTCATTCGAGAGCAAGGTTGAGCGAGAACTGAACCGCGCTCGTGATGACTCAGGTCAATACGCTCAACAGAATCTGAAGGAAGACAACAACGTCAAGCAGATGGTCACCGCTGGGTCGAAAGGTTCCTACATCAACATTTCTCAGATGTCGGTTTGTGTGGGGCAGCAGAGTGTGGAAGGGCGCCGTATACCGTTTGGATTCCGCCATCGGACGCTACCGCACTTTACGAAGGACGACTTCAGCCCCGAAGCAAGAGGGTTCGTAGAGAACTCCTACCTGAGAGGGCTGACGCCCCAGGAGTACTTCTTCCACGCCATGGCTGGTCGAGAGGGATTGATAGATACGGCCGTCAAGACAGCCGAGACAGGTTATATCCAACGACGTCTTGTCAAGGCGTTAGAGGATGTCATGGTTTGCTACGATGGTACCGTGCGGAACTCCCTGGGAGATCTCATTCAATTCATCTATGGTGAGGATGGGATGGACGGCGCGTTCATCGAGCGGCAGAAGATCGAGACGTTTGGGATGTCGGACAGGGAGTTCGAGCATAACTACCGAGTGGACGTGACGGATAAAGAAGGAGGTTTTTTACCAGGTGTTTTGCAGATCGGCATCGATGACAGCTCGCTGGAGTTGCAGGCCAAGCTGGATGAAGAATACGCGCGGCTCGTAGAAGACCGCCGTGGCTTGCGAGCATTCGTTTTCCCCCGCTCCGACGGTCTCACACCGCATTACCTCCCTGTCAATCTGCAGCGTATCATCCAAAACGCCACCCAGATCTTCCATATCGATCGGCGAAAACCCAGTGACCTCGAGCCTGCATACATCGTCGACGCCGTACATCAGCTCACGGAGCGACTCCTGACTATCCCTGGGGATGACCCGCTGAGCAAAGAAGTACAAATCAATTCCTCGCTCACCTTCCGCATGCACGTACGTGCTACGCTAGCGACGCGACGCGTTCTGGAGCAGTACCACCTGAATCGGGAGGCGTTTGAATGGGTTCTAGGAGAAATCGAAGCAAAGTTCAACCAGTCGCTCGTGAACCCCGGCGAGATGTGCGGTACGCTTGCTGCACAGTCCATCGGTGAACCGGCTACCCAGATGACACTGAACACTTTCCACTATGCTGGTGTTTCCAGCAAAAACGTTACCCTCGGTGTGCCACGTCTTAAGGAGATTATCAACGTCGCCACGAACATCAAGACGCCGTCGCTCTCAGTCTACCTGGCGCCGGAACTCGCGGAGAGTAGCACCCTGGCGAAGAATGTCGAACAAGAGTTGGCGTATACGTCGCTCCGAACCGTCACTGCTGCCGTCGAGATTTGGTATGACCCTGATCCTACGTCGACCATCATCGAGGAAGATTCCGTATTCGTCGAATCGTTCTTCGCAATTCCGGATGATGAGATTGAGTCGAAACTGCACCTTCAGTCCCCATGGCTTCTCCGGTTGGTGCTCGACCGTGCGCGGATGATTGACAGAAAATTGACGATGGCGTACGTCGCCGGCCGGATTGCGGAGAGCTTCAAGACAGATTTGTTTGTCATCTGGAGCGAAGACAACTCCGAGAAGCTCGTCATCCGGTGTCGTGTTCTTGGTGGGGCGGACAAGGACGAGGACGGAATGGGGGCAATTGAAGAAGATATATTCCTTCGCCAGCTGGAGAACACGATGCTCAACTCCGTCAATCTTCGCGGAGTGCCTAGTATTCGCCGAGTCTTCTTGCAGGAGCATGACAAGGTGTTCCACAATGAAGAGGGTTCCATCAAGACGAAAAAGGAATGGATGCTGGAGACGGACGGCGTCAACCTCAAAACGGTCATGACCATCGACGGGGTCGACTTCACGCGGACATATTCGAACAGCTGCGTGGAAGTGTTCAACGTGTTGGGCATCGAGGCCGCCCGCGCAGCTATCATGAGAGAGTTGCGTGGTGTCATTGAATTCGACGGTTCGTATGTGAACTACAGACACCTCGCGCTGCTTTGCGACCTCATGACACACCGTGGTACATTGATGGCTATCACTCGCCACGGTATTAACCGTGCTGATACGGGAGCTCTCATGCGATGTTCGTTCGAGGAAACGGTGGAAATCTTGATGGAAGCTGCAGCCGTTGGAGAGAAGGATGACTGCCACGGTATTGCGGAGAACGTGATGTTTGGGCAGTTGGCACCAATGGGAACTGGCGCTTTCGATGTTGCCCTGGACATCGACATGCTCAAGGATGCTATCGTCGATCACCGCCTCCCGGTCCAAAACATGCTCGCAGCCCACGCGGACGGTGGTATAACACCGGGACAAGTGGCGATGACGCCATACGATACCAACTCCCCTGCATGGTCCGAGACCGCGTTTAAAGGCGAGTCGGCCGCATTCTCACCGCTCGCTGTCCAAGGTGGTGAAGACGCCGCAAGTTTCTCCTTCCTTGGGTACGGGCAAAGCCCACTTGGTGCGGGTGGAATGTCGCCTGCCGGACCAGGTTATAGTCCCAGCTCTCCGAATGCATACTCCCCCACATCTCCATATGTTCCCCAATCGCCGTTTGGTGGTGCCACATCACCCTTCGGGACATCGCCGTACGCATCGTCGCCGTTCTACGACCGAGGCAGGGCACCGACGTCGCCGACATACTCGCCGACATCCCCCGCGCTGAATTTGACATCGCCGGGATACTCTCCCACGAGTCCGAGATATTCGCCTACGTCACCGTCATTCTCGCCAACGTCGCCTCGGTATAGCCCCCAGTCTCCATCGTTCAGCCCTACGTCACCGCGGTACTCACCGACTAGTCCGTCATTCAGTCCTGCATCCCCGAGATGTAAGTGTCTCGTTTCGTCTATCTGGCAGAGTTTCCTGACATGTCTATAGATTCACCAAGTATGCATCTTTGCCGTTCTGTTAATTGCGTACTACTGACACTTCTAAACCCGTCTTACTGTCATTGCAGCTTGTACGTCCTATTATCACTGGTTGGATTTCAACGCTAATGACCTTGGTAGCCCCGGCTCACATGTCTCCTTCCTCACCGAAGTACTCTCCCACCTCCCCGACGTCACCCTCGTCACCCAAATACTGTAAGCATTCGTTTTCTCGAGTATTTAACCTACCCACACTTTCACAGCCCCCACCTCTCCCACATATTCCCCAGCTTGTGAGTTTCTCCTCGTGGCCTGACCTCTCCTTTTACTGATCTACCTGGACCACTACTAGCTCCGGCGTACTGTGAGTATTTAATTGCATTTTTGCTTGGACTACTGACGGTCACCTCCACCAGCTCCGGCGTCCCCAGCATACAGCCCGACGTCACCACAGTGGTCGCCTTCCAGTCCCGCCCAAAACGGATCTACTGTTCGCTCTCATTCCTACAGTACATCGCCTTCCTGGGAGTAAGTTCCCTGCACTCACACCTTGTTGATTTGTTGTTGGGTGCTGGGAGTCATGTCGTCTCGCTTTGTTCCTGTGTCATGTGACCGTCGTCGTTGCTGGAGATGCGGCAATTGACACTTGGGATGTTGGGATGTCATGGTATCTAGCACCTAGTCTTGCCTTGTTCTGTAGTCTTTGATTCTATGTTTTTGCCTCTTCTTTTGCCTGCCCCGCAATGCCATGTAGAATAACACACAGTTTTTACTATACGAGCTAAATTTTCCATAGTTGTGGGTGCGAAATAACAACCCAATTCACATTGATGACCGGCCAATGACTAGTAGTGCTAGTACAAGTTGCTTCTGTTGTGCTGCTATCACAAGTACATCGTTCTAGGCTACAGTTTATCTTGTCCTTCATGGAGATGTCTTCTACACCGTCCCGTCCTCTAGGCTCAGGGCAGTCACGCTCGATAACGACGCGCCCAGGTACTGCTCGCCCCCAGACCGCCGCGTCAACAAGACACGAAGGTAGCTATGTGATCGCTCTCCTCGAAAGTCGCGGAGTCGCGCACGAAGTGGGTATCGCGGCAATGGACAGAGACACGGGACGGGTCATGCTCGTCCAGGTAGGGTCAAAGTTCCGTCTCTCCAGGGGTCGTCTCTTCATCTCATCACCTTCTCGTTGGCTGGGACTGTCCTCCTAAAGCTTGCAGATTGTCCGACGTACGTCAAGACGCTGCATCAGATGCACATTCATTACCCCTCGCTTGTTCTTGTCCCTGATACATTCATCGCTGCTACGGATGCAACGCTGGCATCTGCCGCAAAGAAGCCACCAACCACGTCCTTGTTGGTACAGTTCATTATGGAGGAGTTTCCCAATATCCCTTTAGAACCAGTCGCACGGAAGTACTGGAACGACGGGGCAGGTACGTCCATTGCGCGTCACTTTGCCATTTGTTCGTAACCCATGGCAGGAATGGACTTTATCACGCAATTATGCGTCGAAAATGACGAACGGGCTGCTACCCTCGTCTCTGCGTCAGACAAGTGCAGCATATATGCATCATAGATCTGTACCCTGCACTGATATCGACGCACGATAGATACTACGCACTTTCTGCGACGTGTGCATTGTTCAAGTACTGTGAAAGCCGCTTGAACACCCGTTTTTCGTCTGGTTCCCTTCGCATACGCTATGCATCCGTCGAGGGTACAATGTTGATTGACCCCGAGACGGCCAAAAATCTTGAACTTGTCAAGAATGTTATGCACAAGAAATCATCACACACACTCTTTGGGTAAAACATTCCACTTGGTGCTTTACTGATTGAATTTTTATGAGAGCAGAGTTCTTAATCACACGTATACCGCGATGGCCTCTCGCTTATTGCGCACGAACATCTTGGCACCGTTGACGGGTACCTAAGATCTCTCGGTGACTATTGGTTGGACGATGATCGATGACATTCAACATTTCAGGTATTGAGGCTATCAACGCCCGTCTTGATGTTGTAGCAGGCATGTCAACACTTCGTTATCCTGCGTTCAAGTTGTTGTCCTAACTTTATGTACAGAGCTGATTCAAAATGAAGATCGATTCTCTCAGATACGAGATGCACTCAAGTATCTCAACAAACTGGATTTTGACAAGTTAATATCATCAGTCAGACGAACCACTCCCCACCTCTGACAGTAGTTCAAACCTCAAATTATTTAGCTCGCAACACTCGAAGTTCGCCCATCGAATTCTGCCAAGTTCGCGTCTACTCGGGTTTCTCAGATGCTCTCTCTTCAGATCATCATTCGAAACTTACCTTTCCTTCAAAAAGTATTGGCAAATAGCAAATCTCAGCTCTTACAAGTCATACATGAGGTATATCAAGGCAACCTCTATTCCAACATAATCTTTACTCCATGAATCCTTCAGATGATCTCAGACAACCGTCTTGCGCTTATCGCAGACCTTATTACGGACAATTTGAATGACGCAGTCGGTCCGAGCAAGGTTTGCACTAATGGAGCGCCGCCTCGTTCGCTCACGGAGTGATTCCATTCAGGGTGGTCTTGCGGCTGTCAATGCTAGAGTATATGCGGTGAAGGTGAGACGCTCCACGCTTGCTCTCGACGAACTGCAGACACCCTTAGTCCAGGCCAACCGTAATCGTCTCCTCGACGTTGCGCGAGAAACCTTCAAAGAGAATGTTGGAGATATATACCAGCTGAACTCCGCATTATCAGAGAAGCACGGATTACCGATCACACTGGTCTACCAAGAAAGTGGTTTTGTCTTTGCGATGAAGAAAGATGAGTTGGAAGGAGAGCTTCCCAAAGGTTTTCTGAATATTTCGGCGCAAAAAGGAAGATGGATATTTTCAAGCATGGAATTGGTGTGTAATATCCTGCCCTGCACTGAGTGTCACTGACATGCGGGCAATTTTCAGAAGAAGTTGAATGCGCGGATGAAGGACGCGCTAGATGAGACTCTGATTCTCAGCGATAAGTAAGCATGTATGTACATACACGGACGCATTGACTGACGCCATCAGGATCATTCAAGAGTTGTTAGTCGAAGTATTGTCGCACTCTGGTGCTCTATACACTGCATCTGAAGCGGTAGGCACCTTTCCCTCATCATACCAATGCTTCTCACTCCGGCAGGTGGCCTTGATTGATCTCCTTTGGTCGTTTGCACATACTTCTATAAGTGAGTACCGACTCTTAATGCGCGAGGCAATGTTGATCCTTGTCGCAGTAAGAAACTATGGTGATTACGGCACTGCTGTTGCAAGTCATATGGGCTCAAGAACTTGTATGACCGCGCAGTCCGCCCAGAGTTTACAGGCACTCTCGCGGTCAAATCGGGCCGACACCCGATTCTGGAAACTGTCCATGCTGCTGGAACATTGGTTGCGAACGACATATACTGTTGTGATGCATCTCACTTCCAGATCATTCAAGGCCCGAAGTGAGTATGTCCCTCTGCGAGAGAGAATAACTCATTTTTTTTATCGCTAGCATGTCCGGTATGCGAAATTGGCAAGGGAAACTTGAACACCTTCCTTACATGTAGTCAGGGAAAAGTACTTATCTCCGCCAGACGGGTCTCTTGGTCATCGTGGCGATGTGTGGTTGTTTCGTCCCCGCTGACTATGCAAGCTTCCGGTGAGTTATCCCATTCAAGGTCAAATTTAGGTCCCAAACTCACTCAGTTGCTCAGCATCCATGATGCCCTTTTATCCCGTTTGTCCAATGACGACGACATGGAGAAAAACCTGAGTACGTTTGCAAACGAGATAACTTCCTCAGCAATGATATTAGGAAAGTGTCCCTTTTTTTTTTCAGATTTCGGACTTACCGCTAGAATAGGGCTCGCGACACCCAAAACACTCGTCCTAGTGGACGAGCTGGGCCGTGGAACGTCTCCTTCCGAAGGTGTTGGAATCGCACACGCCATTGCAGAAGAACTCATAAGGATCAAGGTGGGTGTGGGGTTGGCGTCCGACTGTGCTGACTTCTTGCGTTTAGTGCTTCGTGTTGTTCGCAACGTTCGTTCTTCCTTCTTTAAGTTGAAATACCATTGTTTCACACACCCCCTTAGCCACTTCCATGAGTTGTCGATAACACTCTCCCGGCAACCCTCGGTAGTGAAGTAAGGGCTGGTTTTAGATACGAGCCTACCGCATGATCATCTGAGCTCTTTTTTAGCCTACATCTTTCTGTCCAGGTCAGTGACTCTCATCTTCCGAACCGTCGTTGTGGGAAATACTCTGTTAGCGTACACGGAAATCTTCGTCTAGCCTTGGCATGGTATTCAAGTACAAGTGGGTGGCGACCTTCGTGCAAGTTTCTTAACGTATCATGCCTAATGCATGCAGAATAATGGACGGTCTTCCCGAAGACCTGGATCACTATGGTTGGCTCTCGTGCCTCAAGGATGACATGCTACTCCAATAGTAACTTATAGGCCTCGAACTTGCTCGACTTGCCGATCTGCCCAGCGATCTTATAATAGAAGGTAGGAGAGTGGCAAATGCCCTGGCGGGCCTGCACGCCCGAAGGGAAGAAGAAAGTCAAACAACTATCGTGGCAACGCGGCGCCGTGCCGTCGTAAAGGTGTGTCTTGCATCTGGTTTCTCGCGCTGCTTAACCGAGCATCGGACGTGGGTACTCAAGCTCCGGTCGCAACTCACGCAAGCCTTGGACCACTCCACGCTCCCTGAAGAGGAACTGGTGGCGTATCTCGCTCGGTTTCAGAAGGACCTTATCCAGGTTTTCCACGAGACATCTTGATGAATTCAAATTCGACCCTTTGTATCTGCGCACTTGGCAATTACATATATACCTTTTTGGGCGAACAGTTTTATCATAATCACACGCTAACGTCGTACTCAAGGATTACGGCAGTCCTCCAGTGGTTGCCTATCTACGCTTCTCTTCATCTGACATTCCAACACTGATCCGGCCAAATTTACTTATAGACCTCAGCTGATATACAGCGTGTCCTCAGACACGCCCCAATTCGGTAGTCGAGTCCGTATCTATCCATTGTGGAATGGGCTGCTCAGTCACTGCGTTCTCTCTCTCTCGAGCTATCTCTTCAAGTTGCACCCTTGCATTCCCTTCTTCCAGCGACCTGGGCAATTAGACTATGGGCAACTGTATCTCACGTTTCCAACTCGTTCAGAGTACCGATGAAGGCCATTCTGAGAAATGTGGTAATGCTTCGGGACTGCCGTCGTGCTCTGTGTTCCCCATTCAAGAACCAACGCAATCATTCTGGACCTTTCCGCCGTCTTCCATAGCCACCCATGTCTCTAGTGACAACTTCCCTACTCATGCAGACGTCGGTGAGCACCCTTTGTCTCGGAGCGCTTCTATATGCATGCTCACTCGCGTGCCGCGTCGTAGTCATCATCGGATCTGGAATATCTGGTGCATCGTTTGCCAGGACCTTGCTTGGCTTTAGCCAAGAACGAGATGACAACAGCGACCCATTGAGCGTTGTCATGTTGGAGGCACAGGAGACATGTTCGGGCGCGACGGGCAGGTGGGTTAGGGTATGACCGTCGTGCAACCACACTGAATGAAAGGACGCTAACACAGGAATGGAGGACACATTAATCCACCCATATACCACGATTATGAAGACTTGAAACGGAGTCTTGGCAAGGCTGCGGCTCAGCAGATCATGCGCTTCCGACTTGCGCACCTGGACGTGTTACTGGAAACCGCGAAGACAGAGGCTGATGGTGCCGACTGCAGGGAAGTGGAATCTGTGGACGTTTTCTTTGACGATACCGTTTTTGCAGAGGCAAAGCGAAAACTGAGCGTTTTCGAGGAAGATATGCCTGAAGAAGCCAGCGCAAATCGCATTTGGGAAGGGGAAGATGCTCAAAAGGTGCGTGGGGTGCCTGTATATCGAGGCGTATGCCCGTTCTGAGCGGTGTCATTTCCAGAGATATAACCTTTCGGCTCTAGCCGTTGGGTGCGTCACGACGCGTGCGGGTGCCGTGCATCCTTATCGTTTCGTCACAGACATTCTTTCCCGGCTCCTAGAGGAATACCCCAAAGAGTGAGTTGTGTTCCAAGGTGTTCCTAGTTGCAAGGCTCACAGGGCCTACGTCTGATCAACTAAAACCAGCTTCCAACTCTTCACAAATACACCATGTGTGTCAGTCACCGAACCCTCGTCCACAAACCCGTTTTATTCCCTGACCACATCCCGTGGAGAATTGTCCACCTTCCACGTTGTCCACCTTACAAATGCGTACGTCGGCGGGCTTGTCCCAGGCCTTGCAGATGTCGTGTACAGAGTTCGAGAGACGATGAGCGCACAACGACCCGGAAGGGCTCTCCAGTTTCAATCATATGGGGACCGCGACGGACAGAAGAACCACGGGAAGCGATCCTATGTCTTTTTTGATAGCCCCGAACAGAAGGGCTTTGACTATTTGACACAAATCCCAGACGGAGAGCACGAACTCATGTTTGGTGGAGGGCGCGAGGCGCTGCCTGAGACCGATGCGAAGAACGGACAGGCGTGCAGACCGACACCGAGAGGTCTGTATGATGTGCACAGTGCGGCGCACGTATCAGGGGCACTCCCTATTTATTTTGGAGCCACCAACTGGGGGGCTGAAGCGGTCTCTGCCGTCGAATCTCTGGCGAGTGATGTCCAGGAGGACGCTCAGCGACAGCTCCGAGATCCATGGGCTGCTGGAAGAGTGAAGGCTATTTGGAGTGGCGTACTGAGTGTTTCTGTCGATGAGTTCCCTTGGGTGGGCCGAATCCCGAGCGCCATCTCAGGTCGGCGGTCGCCTACAACAGGAATGGCGGTATCGGAAAAGGGTAAGAGGGCAAGGATGGCAGATCCTGGGGAATGGATCGCAGCGGGGTACTCTGGCGAGGGAATGGTTCACGCATGGTTGTGTGCGCGGGCACTCGCGCTGATGGTGCTGGGGCTTGACACCGTCGGGGACGTGGAAGTCGAGGGATACTACGGCGCGGGGCAGACTGTAGACGAGTGGCTTCCTGCGTGTTACCGAATCACTGTAGCGCGTTTGAGAAACGCACGCAAGGAGCGGAAGGGGTTGAGGAGTGGGGGAGAAACCGTTGTACGTGGTGGAGTGGGAAAGATGAAGATATACAAGAGTGTTTGAACGATTTGGAGAGGCTGCTCGACCTTGGAGCGGGATATGATGACAGTATACTAGTAAATATTTGTACAGATAACTTGGATATGCTGATTTACTTCAGGTGGACCACCATTATTTAATGATTGTGGTCACATTCCGATTCAAACTGCAGTCTGCCTCGGAACGCAACGGATTTACAATGAGTCCGGCGTTCCGAAATTTGAGCGGCGGAAGGTGCGTCGCGGTTCATGCAAGTGCAAATGAGAAACAAGAGTGAAGCATCACTTGCTCATGTCTTGTAACGGCGTGCCTGACATCTTCTCGCACGCCTGGTTAGAACAAGGACGAGTACGCAAAAGCATATTTATGGCGCATTATGGCTCGGAGTGGCGCACAACACTAGGGCCTCGGGTTCAGGACCGGTGCGACTGGCAGAGGCGGTATCGTCTGTACCATTGGTCTCATATGCAATAAAAGTTCGCCCACGTCCCAGTGACTTTGTGACTTGTGCCAGTGGGTCCGGACTCAGTGTTCCGATCCAAACTGCACTGGTTTGCCTCCTCGGAGTCGGCATCGGGAGCGGAACAGGGGACATGCCAGTCAAGCATGATACGTTACATCACGACACACTGGTTCGATTGGTTCTACGACGTGAGGTAGAGGCACCGGACCAGCCCAAGCGGTCTGTGTAACCAGTACTGTTCTTCAGCCCACCTAGGTAACCGCTAGGTTTATATGCCTGAGCACTTCGAAAACATATGCAAAGTGCTCGTCTCCCCCGCCACTCACAATAACAAGTTCCAAGATCCAACTTTATACCACGCCCTCGGCCTCCGCGTTAACCAAGCCAACCTCCCCGACGAAACGGCTCGTCGTTGACTTCCTTGCCACCTCTCGTGATGATGTCATGCCTAGTTCGACCGTGCATCGTCAATTACGCGACCGCAGAAACTAAGACGTGCTCGTGGCAGATCTGGTGTCCCTCACCTGCTAAGATCGCGTCATCGGGACGAACTTCCCTTCACCCCGTCCCATGTACCGAAATACCTGAAGCGGGCGCCATCCAAGGCAAAAGACGAGGCAACCATCATGCTTGTTGCGAACACGGCTAACAGGTACGGAAGACCAGGACCCGCCGAATATTGGAGCGAGCACATTGCGAACGAATACATCTGGATTCGTCAACTAGTATGCTTTCTGGCCATCTACTGTGGGCAGTACACTGCGGTACACAGTTGCTGTACTCGTATCTCCAGTGTCATGCCCAAATGAAAAGTTGGCGACTTGGCGTGGCATGGGAACTTGGCGACACGTGCTTGGACGAACATTTTTACCCACGAGAACAGACTCATAGATATATTGTCGTGAGCTCACTTTCATTCCGTTCATGGCACCCTATGACTCTCTTTGAATGTTCGGGTGGATAGGATCAGATTACCATGGTTGCGAACCGATGCAGGCTAAACAGTGTACGCCACCCTATCCCCACCGCTGAGCATCCTGTGGATGAATAATATCTTCCAACTGGCATCTACCACAGCTTAGAGCCTTTCAGTGAACCCTTTACCCTTTCTTGGTTCTACCACGACATACAACAGCCACGTGTTCCACGCTCAGCAGTTGGTACAGGGATCTTCGAGACGAACTTCTGTCTTCGCTTGGCTCATGCTATTGTGTCATGCTTAATTTGCTTGGTTTATTCTCCCAGTCATATAAAAGACGCCCGACTGCAGCCTTCCTGTGCAACCCCCAAGAGTACCTCCACCATGTACCTCTCTGGCGCTCTCAACCGACGTTCCATGATTACCGCACCGACTCCGCTCGACACATCTCCCTTTACGCTGGACACAACTGGCGTGTCGGGTTTTTTTGGTGGAGATGAAGCTATTTCTGCAATGGCTACTGTCCAATCTACAGGGGCCCGGCGTGCTAGGGGTGGTACAACACCCCAGGATCATACCAAATCGCTAGGCAATACGGTCTCGTCGCCAAATCTGCTTTCTTCAAAGGGTGCTTCCCAGGTGTCCGTAAAGACCCTGCCAGTCTATTCGAGTTTGATGGCTGGCAGGGACCACGATTCCTAGCCATTGCCTCTGGCACTGTCATTGATGACACTGGTCATCTAGCTTCCGTCCTCTTGAAGAAATGTGCTTCAATCGATGGTGTCCATATTCCCGGAAGGGATGGACCAGGTGTTGGAGTCACCATTGTCAGGCTTAACACGATCCCTCCTAAGGTGGTGTACCCAGAGCGCATCACCAACTACTCTCCCTTCTTCGCCACCATCCCCATCTCTGTCAGCTTGGCTGCTTGCATCGCTAGTGGCGTCTACAAGGATTGGTTTTCGTGCTCCTTGATCCTCTGGGGTATACTCAGCAATGGTATATCCTGCCTCGTCATCGGCTTCGGCTCCTTGTGCTTCACCCACCACGAACCCGCCCCAGGTTCTCCCCTGGAGATGGTATCCTTGGCTCTGGAAAGGAGTTTGTCTTATTGCAAGGAGATGAAGGTGCCGTAAACTCCATCACCATCGGCAAGTTTTCTCTCGAATTCCCCAGCAAGTATCACGATGAATACATCGGATACTGCTCTATCCTCCTTACCATCCAATTCATCGA